>WEIT01027093.1:229426-326970 GCA_013389985.1 Dryoscopus gambensis
TCCGTGCCGGGGACCCGCGGCGGGAGGGGTCCTGCGTCGCCCTGCTGCTGGGTCAGGGGAGCGCTCCTGAAGCCCCGCTCACCTGGCAGGGACCGGCTGCGGGCATTCCCCGCTCTCCCCGCCCAAGCCAGCGTGTGGCCGTGCAGCGCTGCCGGGGACAGCCATGAAACTCTTCGAGGCCGTGAGGAGGGACGGTGGTCGTAGGGGAGCGCCTGGTCCAGGTAGCAGGGAGACGCCTCTCTCCCTCTCACAACTGGGTACTCGGAATCTTCGTCCCTCGCAAGGGGTTGGGTGGATTCCTGGTGCATCAGCTGGTGCCAGCTCAGTGTAACGATGCTAACGGGTGGCTATGGCTTAGTGAGAAAGTTAAGAGAGTTTGCTTCTGGTGGCTGAAGGGACCTGATCTGAGAGTACTTCCTTGCTGCTCCATGTGTACCGATCCCTTCCTAAGGAAAGCAGGGACCACCCTTTTCATACTTGGCAGTGGAGAAGCTGGCCTTACTTCATATCTGCCCTCTGCATGGGTGAGGGATGGAGCACGGACCTGCCACTGACCAAAAGACAGGGTGCTCAGAGGAATTTCTTTGGAAGCCCTTGGTATCACCCTTGGAAGTGTGCAAAGCCAGACTGAATGGGGCTTGAAGTAAACTGGTCCTAGTGCAAGGTGTCCCTGCTCATGGCAAGGGGTTGGAACAAGATGGGCTTTAAGGTCGCTTCAAACCCATACCACTCTCTGTTTCTATGATCTTGCATAGCTTCAGGTATAAGCTGCCTTTCCAGATTTGCTGGTAGCTGAAAACGCTGTCTTGCTTCTGAAAAATAAGTTTATTCCCTCCAAGCAGAAGATGCAACTCATTGTGACTGAAAAGCTATTTCAAAAAGTACATGGTACAAAAAGTTTTAAAAAAGATTATATACAGCTCCCTAAATTTTGTAAGTTTTCTTTTATTTGCTCCTTCACTTAGGACCAACAGTAACACTCATTCAGTCACTGTGCTTCAGGGAGCAGATTTAGCTTTGGTGCCTGATCCCAGTTTGTAGGAAATTATCAGGACAAACACTAGGTGCAAACAAGTTAAGGGCGAGGCAATGCAAGGAAGATTTTTTCATCCCAGAACACTACTGTTGTGGTAATATTGCATTTTAGTTTTGCATTGTTGAGACCTTGTTGTGGCTCACCCGTGGCAGGAGGCTCTCAGTGCTATGGGATGCTCTACTCTGCCTGCAGAAATTCTGTGTTCTTGGAGCCTGCAGCCTGTCTCAGGCTTCACTAGTTCATTTCCTCCTCCTTTCATGCAGTCAGCTTGAACTGAAGTGTTTCCTGAACCACGACTCTTTGGTTTTTGTCAAGAAATGTCATATGTAGTCAGAGTACATAAAACATGATAACTCTGGTGGTGAAACTGGGAACAGTGCTCGGCTTGGTTGGCACTCCTCACACGTTGGGTTTTGAAGGCAATGGGAGCAGGCCAGGCTATCTGGGGATTGTTAATAGCTGTGATGGCGTTAGTAGGGTGTCTTGGAACAGGGTGTGGCATGGGGGAGATGCTCCCAGCTGGCACAGCAGGCCATTGCTCTTCAGGGGATTGTGCTTGCTTCTGCACATCCACATCCTGTGTTCTGCTTAGTGCCTGTTTGGCCTTTAAAATCTGAATATTGGCCGGCGTAAATATTTTTAGGAACGTGTCATCAGTAAGACATGAGGTCAAGCCCCACTGAGTTCACTTTTCCCGTTGCCACCTGTGGGGAAGGACTTTGACATCTGCAGTTTCTGTTTGCTATGACTTTGGTCACTCCTCCCTGTCAGGAGAAGCTAGGGAGTGCCCAGGAGCTCCCCGTGAGTCCGGCCTTGGGTGGCCTGCCTGCCTGGCCTTTGGGGAGCAGCTGGCTGCAGCTGGAGGGGAGGCTGCTGAGGTCCGTGCTGCAGGGCTGTTCCTTGTGCTGCCTCGGCTGTTGCTGCTTGCATTTTTTTCCTTTTGAGTAACTGCAGTGTGTGTCTCTTCCAGGAGCTGTTTATTCAGAAGGGAATGAGTGCTCCTGGAGCACTAATTTTAAGAGCGGGTGGCTCATAAATAGCCTCGTGAGGAGTATGGCTGATGCTGGGCATCTCCAGTTGCTCATAGGCTCCTGAATGCCAATAACAAAAATCTTACTATGCAGTTACATGGTAAGGGACACAGTATCAAGAGGATGCAGATGACATCAAGCTCTGGTTTCTCTTCAGATTAGCAGTTAGAGGTGTAACCTGGGCATCTCTTTCTGCTGACTTTTGTTGTTAGGGTGGTTTTAAAATTTATGACCTAAAAGTTTTTCTCCTTGGCTGTGTGGCCACACAAACCAAGAAGTTCAGTCAAAGAATACGCACAAAACACCCCAAGAAAGAAACTGTCTGTTTATTTGTCACCCAGAGCTGGGAGATTTGGCACTGGGCAGTGTATGCCCACTTTTAAGGTTAAGCTCATCCTTCATGCAGTGTTCGGTTTTGGGTCCCTGGTAGGGACCAGAGTAGGGGAGTGGAGATGGGGAAGGGTCTGGAGGAACAAGTGAGATGAGGCACAGCTGCGGGGCTCAGCCTGGAGAACAGGAAGCTCAAGGGGGACCTTCTTGCTCTCTGTAACTCCCTGTCAGGAGGATGCAGCTGGGGGAGAGTTGGGCTCTGCTCCCAGAGAATGAGGGACAGGACAAGAGGAAATGGCCTCAAGCTGTGCCAGGGGAGGTTTAGATTGGCTATTGGGGAAAATTTCTTCACTGAAAAATTTGTCAGGCATTGGAACAGGCTTTCTAGGACAGTGGTGGAGTCCCCATCCCTGGAAGTGTTCAGACGTGTGGGTGGGGCACGTGGGGACATGGTTGAGTGGTGGTGTTGGCAGTGCTGTTGGTGGTTGGACTTGGTGATGTCAGAGACTTTTTCCAGTCGTAATGATTCTGTGATTGTCACATTTTCTTGTTGCATGTCATCACCTGGGAGGCTGGTGGTGTCTCTGGCTGGTCTCAGCTATGCTGCTCAGGCAGGGCTCTGCAGGGGCTCAGAGGCCACACAAGCCTTGTGGTGGGTGTGATTAAGTGGGGAGGCATCTGTGTGCCCTCCTGGGATAAGTTTATCTCTACAGGGGTCTGCAAGTATAAAAATAAAACCCCCGAAATGTTCAAATGCTCTGGGCTGCCAGCAGTTAAGGTTTTGCAAGAGCCATCATTTTGGGGATGCAGGAAGTTAACAGTTCTTGTTATCTCAGTGTGCAGTCAGTGGGATGGTTGGGTACCGGTGAGAGGTACAGTTCTGCCTTACCCTTCCCTGTCCCCAGTGCTCATGCTGCTGGTGGTAGGGGGCTCATCAGCAGAAAAACTCATCAGAAACTAAAATGTTCATGTTAGGAGGGCAGAAGGCACAGGTTTGACTATCCCATTTTGTAACCATGCTTCAGAATGGTTAGTTTTTCTTCCTACTTTTTCTTCCCAGCTGTTGGATTTTAGCCATTATAGAATGGTTTGGGTTGGAAGGGACCCCAAAGCTCATCTTGCTCCAACCTCTCCCATGGTAAGGGATAGCTTCCACTAGAACAGGTTGCTCTAAGCCCTGTCCAGAGTTTTATTAACCTTATTACTGGTTTTGCTAGAGGGATAAAGAGTGTGAATAAGGATTTTGTGATCGTGCTTCAGTGGGTAGTATTTTCATACAGAATGTCAGTGGGAAATCTTTCAGGCTGTAACCCTCTATTTTCTTCCGTGTTTCTATAGACTCTGCTGGCTCTTGGAAGATGGGAGAGATAGAAGGAACATACAGAATTCTGCAGACGCCAGGCTCTCGTTTGGGTGCCCAGAAGACCTCAGGAGTGAGTACCTTGGAGCCAGGACAGAACCTCCTGACTGCCATGGCATCATCGCCTGCCAAAGCGCACGAGCGCGACCTCCCCATCAAAATAAAGATGTTGGACAACACAGTGGAAGTACTTGACATTGAGGTAAGAGATGTTTAAACCAAGTACACTGAGCCTCTGATAATTTAAAGCTCTCAAGGATGTGCCTCTGTAGAGAGCTGGGACATTTTGAGGCAATATCTGAATGAAGATTCCTGTTGGGATTTTACCTGCTTACAACTAGTGATATCAGTTGCATGGCTTGTTTTTAAAAATCTTTTAAAGTATACTTTTTATAGTATAACAGATGTTTTGTGTTTTTAACAGACTTTAAATACAAGCACATACTCTAAGGAGAGTCTTTGTTTGTTGTTTGCTTTGGGGGAATACCAAATGTCTCCTGCCAAACTGTTCTTGCTTCCTGAGCCACATGCAGCTTTGTCAGTTTGGCAGCTGGGAGAGCAGAAGAGCTTTGCCTTAGTTACTGATTTATATTAATTATTTTAATGGTTTGTATCCTCTCCAAGTAAACTTGCTCCTATTTGAAAGTCTTTGCTTGCCAGCACACTTAAGGAGGGATGCACCAAAGCAGTGTCAGTTCAGTGTTTCTGAAAATGTTTATCTACAAGTATGCTTGGGGAAATTGGCCGTAAGACATAGAAGCCGTGCACAAATTAGGGAGATTCTGCTTTTAATCAATTTTTTTTCTTCCAATTCTTGTTACATTTTCAGCATTAACCTCAGAGTTTAGTTCTAGTTCGCCTGAGATCTGTTGTTAGAAAACAACTGTGTTCTAGTGAACAAACTCAGCTATCAGATATTCTACATTAGTATCAAACTGTAGTCAGTAATTTATAATTAGCACTTGGAGCCTTAGTTTGTTGCATGGACTCAAAGAGGGTTTTTCGAATGGAGTGAAAAAGATGTTTGTGGAACTCTTAAGAAATAGTGGATTTGGGGATGTCTTCTACAGATTCTGTCCAGCTGTTCAAGTCTCAGACATGAAATTTGTTTGCTTGTGAAGCTGTGCCTGTGTCCTTCCACTGGAGCACACAGTGTCTGGTACTGCAAACCCACCCATCCCTCATGTACCGCATAGAACACAAAAGCCTCTTTTTTTTCCCTTTAAATTATGTTAGAATATTTTTTTTTACAAAATCCGCTGACTTTGGTTCTTTTGAAGGATAATTTTATTTATTTTTCCAAGTTGATGTACATGGTACTTTTGTGTTTTGATTCAAAAAAGAAAAAAAAAAGCCCCAAGTAACACCCTCAGCTCTGTAATTTTGAAAGTCAGTGCAAGGCCAGGTTTACAGGGCTTTCAGCTAGTTGTATTGTATGTATTCCCTATAATTAGGAGCTCTCTTAGTTTTTTGTACCTGGAAAGCTCTCTCTGATTATGGCACTCACAGAAACACCCGAATTTGGGCACTAGCCTGCTGAGGCCGTAATTAATATTGTGCTGCTCTTCTTTATGAGATCAGTTGGAACTGAAAAACTTAGAAACCTCGTGCCTGACGCCGTGAGTGGTGAGGAGAAGGGGTCAGCCTTGGGTCAGCTTCAGAGCATTGAGCACAAAAAGGTCCAGAGTCAGCAGCTGTGGCATTACAGTCCAGCTAACACTGCCTCCATTGCCTTTCCCTTTTGGCTAAATAAGGTAGCAAATGATAGCAAACAGGCATGAGGTATTAAACTGTGACCCTCTGCCTGATTTCTTTGGTGAGCTGATGGGATAGCAGGAGCTGCTGACTGCCGTTTGTCATGGAAAATGGGAATTTTTCACTTGGGATTGAGGGCAGGAATTAGGAAAAGGCAGTGACATTGCTGAGTAGGTGGTGCATGCTAGCACAGTAATTTTTCAAAAAGCAATTAGAGAAACTGGTGGCCAAGCAGCTGTCCTAGAGGAGTGGAGGTTCAGGTTGCCATGCTACTTGTCCATTTCTTTTTGTTTTGCAGTTTTTGTCACTAGATGTGTAAATAAGGTGTGATGTCGTGGGGTTTGTGTTTGATTCAGGTCAGCAATAGTTTGTCAGTGCAGTGGGACACAGGCCTTTCCCATGGGGTTTTGACACTGCCTGCTCAGAGAGATTTAGGTGATGGCAAAAGGGTGGTTTTGGTGTTTTTTTTTTCCCCTATTCGAATTATATTCTCTTCTCTCTGTAAGAACTATGGCAAATGCTTTTTACTGGGAAAAATGGTTTGTGTCAATGGGAGGACAGACTGGGTGGATCAGCTCCTGGAGAGACCCTTCCCTGTGCAGTGTGGTGGGGAATGTGATTGCCCTGTTTATTGCCTCACTGCCTAAAATGAGCCACACTAGCATTTTTAACCGTATGGGATAAACAGAGTAGCCACAATAACAACTTAATCCATGCAGCTTTACCCTGTCATCTCCTCCTTTCTCCAAGAAAGTTGCTTCTCTCCTGGCAGGAGTTGGTGGTTGCCCTCGTTGGTAGCCCACTTGACTTTTTAACTTGCCAAAGAGCAAGAAGAGAGACTGACAGAGTGATGTAATGGATGGAGAGAGGACAAAATGGGAAAGAACAGTCTTTTCTTTGTGTTACTGGTGTACCTGGAACAGTTTGTTGCTAAAAGTTCCAGAGAGCTCCATTCTACCACCTTTTGTCTGAAGTCCACTGCCTCCATCCATTTTCCCCATCTGTTTTGTAAGGTTTGATTTCTAAGTAGAAGTTTTATTAATCACTAAGAGGGAATTATTCTTTATACTATGTTGGGCAGAGCCCTTCTCAGGGAATCTGATTTGAATGTTAGGGGATGGAGAGATACTCAAGAGTTTAGAAAACCTAAAAATGGGCTATTTATGGTTTCTCCTTTCTTTTCCAAAACAGAAGGGAGAATGAAACATATCCATTAAAAGCTAGGCTGCAATATTCATTATTTTCATGAGTTGTTTTATTTTCCCTTTTTACAGCCAGCTGTTTAATCAGCTCAAATCTTGCATGTGCCATTTCATGGGGTACCTCTTCTCTCCAAACTAAGTCTGTCCAAAGGGTGGTTCAGCAGACTACAAGATGAGTATGGCAAATTCAGTTTAGTTCAGACTGTGGGCACACTCCAAAGTAATCAGGGTTTTACAGTAGAGGTTCTGCCAGCCTTTCAGATTTTCTGAAGAGATTAAACTTGGAGGCTTTTGATCAGCACAAAAATGTGGCAGACTCTTAAGCAGAAGGGTCTGGGCTGGGTTGAATTCACTAAAATGACATTTAATGGAATTGCTGCCATAATATGATGTTTAATATTTGGTCTGTGTGTTCCTTATGTAGGAAATACGTGTCATTTAGGAAATTCTTTCACATCAGTTATGCTCTATGCTATGAGGAAGTGCCCCAGAAAAAGAAGTTTATATTTATTATGCTTCAAGTTTACTGAATTGTTTGGAGAGAACTTGATGCTTCTTCAGTGGCATGTACTTCCTCTTCTCCTTCTGCTTGGATGCCAAAAGAAATTTGGGAGTGAAAAACACTTTTACATTTTATTATAGGGTCTGCCTACCTGCTCCACTCTAAGGGAAAATTTAAACTGGAATTTTTTTCTTTTGTGCTAATCTTCGTTGGTTCATTTTGAGAACAGAAGTCTGTTCTTCTTAATTTTTTTCATGTAATGAAGTAATGATATTCTGCATCCCTGCAGTGCTACCTGAGGTGTCCCTCTCCCTCTGACACCAGTGGACTCCTAGCAAGGAGATGCTCCACTCCACTGCCATTCTTGAGAACAGGCTAATTAGATGAGATTACACTTTAATTCCCCCCTTTATTTTCTTATTGAGTATTGTCTTCTCCCTGCTCATGCCTACTTTGGTGTTCATTGATGTACCCTGCAAAGCTATTACGTTGCTACAAAACCAAAGTGGCTTATTCTGTACTAAGCTGAAAATGTGTACTTGATGATTACTTCTGATAGTGATCCTGTCTTTGCTGGGCACTTCCTTGGCCTATTGAAATGTATAAATTGCACTGTTAAAAGTGCAAAGCTACTCTCCATCGTTATGTTTAGAATGGAATAGAATAATTCTGGTTATTCTGGTTTCTGTGCAGTTTGCAGTTATCTGTGATTTAAAAGGTGCCATAAAAGTGGCTTTCCCTTGGATGCCCATTGTTTTTGATCAGCCATTGGAGGCCTTGAAATCGGGAGCTGGGCTGGGCCTGCAGGAGGTTTTTGGGATGGCAGAGGAAGCAATCTGGTTGCAATATGCTTCCCATGGTTGGGAGAGAGAGTTTCCCACTTGTGCACACAGCCAAATGCTGCTCTCAGTAGCAGGGTTTTGGTAGCGTTAGCACCCCCAAGAACTTTCGTGGGGATGATGCAGGAATGATGCAACATCTAACTGCTGTTATTGAGCAATTTTAAGTAAGAAATATGTTAAAAACTGGGATAATGCTGTGGGCACTGGCAAGCACTTTCTGTGTGCCATGAGGAGCCCCGGGCACAGTGCTGGTGGGACAGGCAGCCCAGTCCCAGCTCTGGGCTCTGGCTCCCCTCCTGTCGCTGTCCTGCTCTCCCTGCTCTGCTTAGAGCTTCCTTTCATGAAGGCTTTTCCCCTCTGTGCTGTGAAAGTATTAACAGCTTAAATATGTGAGGAGTCAAGGGATAGTCTGCTGCTGAATCCTATTAAGTGCTGTGCTGGAGGAATCGAGGTGCTGTTGGTCAGCTCAGTGTTTTTCTTCCCTAGCCAGGAAGAAATAGTCAAAATTCCAGAAAGAATCATAGCCAGATGTTTGTCATTGCTTCGGTTTGAGTCTCCTAAATATGGCAAATAAGCTGCCTTAGGACTTATTTTTATCCGACCTCAGAAGAGAAAGTTAGTAATTCACTATTTTAAATTTGCAATTATTATAGGGTTTAAAAAGAAGGTAACTAAAGCTTTGCATTTTGTGTACCGTTTGATTCCACTATATATTTTTTAGGCCTGTTATTTTGTGTTTGGAAGCTTGACTTTTTTGATGCTCTGTAGGAATGTGGTATTGGGTGGGGAAAGGTGAAACCACAGCCATTTTATTCACAGACATTTAGAGTGTCTGTTTTGTTCATTTGAATTTTTTGGTTTTGGGGTTTTTTTAGGAAAAATATGAACTTAAATTGTATAATAAGCCGAATTTATTATTTTACAGTTCTCTTGACATTAGGTGTCATATTATGTGTGAAGAAAATTGACTTATACTGTAAAGAAAAAGCAGTCTGAATATCCCTGTTACAAAAAGTTGATTATGTGCACAGGTCTTAAAACACAGAAACCATTTAGGAAAATGATGATCAAGTGTCACCACAGTCCTTGAAATATTAATGTGGTGGATTGAATTCATAACAGTTTGTATGGCTAGGCAGGTGTTCATTTCTGTTTTCATAATCTAGTGATGTAGGACAGTGAAAATCAGCTGAAATCAGTCTTATGCCATTCAGCCAAAATGGCTGCAGGAAATGCTGTATTCCACAAAACCCCCCAAAATAAGAAGTCCACTGGAAACCTTTCAAACCTTTTTTGGCTGTGAGTGACTTTCAAGGTTGAACCCACAGACAGGTAATTCTGTAGAATATATGAAGCCTGAAAGGGAAAAAAAAACCCAAACCAAGAATCAACCCATGGGCAGCTTAAGACAGCTACAGAAGTTCAGTGTGCTGAGAGGCAGATCAGAGAAATTTTAGGTTTGTGCCTACTGAAAAAAGGGACTTGGAGTTGGGCAAGGGTGGCGTGGCATGGTACTCTCAGGGTTCAGAGCAGCACAGACTTGGGGATGTGCATTTAGCTGAACAGGGTTGCAAAAGCACACCTGTGTGTCAGCCCTTTCTCCTTGCAACCAAATTCATGTCTGGAAAGGGCAGTGTTGCCTGCTTGGGTAAGAGAGAGACCGTATACCTTGAATATGTAAAAAGCTGTGCTATGGTGGCAATGCCTAGTGTGAGAGATTTACTGTTCAAGGCTGGAGTGCTGCATATGGGAGGGGGGTAGGCCCCTCTCTCTGACAGAGCAGTCATTCGTTAATAAAAACAAGAATTAGGAAAAAAAAAAGCTTTGTAGAGACTCTGTTAGAGCTGTCTGACATGTCTTCAGCTGAAATCATGAAGGAAGAGTGTCGCTGTGCCCTCAGCCCGTGCCTCAGGCAGACAGCCGGAAGCCAGTGGTGTAGGAAAGACTCCTGCTGGCGAGGGGCAAGTTAGAAAAGCTTGGCCTTATCTAATCTGGCCTGTAGGTATTCATTAACCCATCACCTTGTTATCGAACCTCTGCTCAAAGTACAGTGGGGAGTGATGTTAGGACAGCTGGTACAATTTCAGTTTTGCACAGAACAAAAAGGAGATTTGGCTTTTCTATAAAAATACCCAATTTGTATTGGTCTTTTGTGTAAAGAGTCTGTCAGAACTGTCTTCTTGATGTTTTAAACTATTTCCTTTGGGCAGATTTCCTCAAAGCAGAGTGTCAGCCTGGAGTAGCCTAACACCTCACAGGGGAAGTACCTGGGTGCTGTAACACCTCTCCTAGGAGAGAAGGCTGGGAAAATTGGGATTGTGCAGCCTGGAGAAGGGAAATCTCTGGGAAACCTTATTGTGGTCTTTGAGCACCTGAAGGGGCTCCAAGAAAGCTGGAGAGGGACTTTGGACAAGGTTCTGGAGTGACAGCACAAGGGGGAGTGGCTGCACACTGCCAGAGGGCGGGGTTAGATGGGATATTGGGAAGAAATTGTTCCCTGAGAGGGGGGTGAGGCCCTGGCACAGGGTGCCCAGAGAAGCTGTGGCTGCCCTTGAATCCCTGGCAGTGTCCAAGGTCAGGCTGGATGGGGCTTGGAGCAACCTGGGACAGTGGAAGGTGTCCCTGCCTGTGGCAGGGGGTGGAACGAGATGGGCTTTAAAGTCCCTTCCAACCCAAACCATTCTGGAATTCTATGAAAGCCCAGATCAAATCTGGTGAATGTGGGCATGGATGATGGTTTTGAGGCAAAACCATAATTAATGCAGAAAGACTTGCAATTTTAGTGAGGTGGGTGTTTTTATGAACAGAGGAAAACTAAGTATCTTCTGTGTTTAAAATGACTTAAAAATATAGTTTTATTGGTATGGATATACACTCACATGAAATGAAGCTGTGCAAGGTCCCAGAAGCACCGACAGTCTGAGCTTGTGGAGTGGCCAGGCCTGTCAGAGGGAATGGGTATAGAAAGGTTCAGGGATTCATGCAAGTGTGTAGGGGCTTGTAACAAAGTTCAAGGGGGAAAAATTGAGCTCAGCCTCCTGACCTCTAGTTCCTTCTCTTTATTAGCTTGTGTGAACAAATTAGGCGCTTAGACTTTCTGTTATGAACCTGAATTTGGGATCAGCTACCCCAAAGCAGCTCCTCTCTGTGATACTGTCACTCTTGTCACCTGGATGTTTAGTTATTAACAAGCAGGAACTCTGGTGTCAAATCATCCAGCAGTACCTGTGAAACTCTGTCCAAGGATGTGGCCCACGGTGTTAATTTATGTGACTTCCTTCTTCCCCAAGTAATTCACAGAAGTGCATGAAGTAGCGGTGTGAGGGTTCATGTCTCTGTTACCTCCCCAGGTAATGAAAACAACCGAGAATTTCTGCTTGTTGCCTGGTGTGTGGGTCCTCCACGCTGCTGTTTGTACACTTGGACACCGTGTGTTGGCCGAGTGCTCTCAGCCACGTCACCGCTTGGTTTTTCTCTGAGCACAGTGTGTTTTATTCCAGGTAGTCCAGGTATTCCAGCACAGCACCATTTCTAAAACTTAGGACCATTTTTTGTCTCCACATGCTCTCTACCTAAATGTGCATTTTCCAATCTCATTCACATAATTCCCTCCCTTTCGGGAATCTTTTCCCATGTCAACCAATTGTTGTTTTCCTACTTTCAGGCATCCGGCGGGTCTAGCCGCTCTGGAAGAGCTTGTTTGTTGGGTAGAGCTGGTTCATTTGGCACTGATGTGCTTTGACACGGCCTTAAATGATCCTTTAAATGATCGTAATTTTAAAGCTAGCCTTAATTAAATGAGCCAGAGGCTTCCATTTCTAGAATAGTTTGTCTGGCTGTGGATTCTGCTTTAAAAAACCCCAACAAACCCACATCAAAACCAACCGCTGAAATCTTAGGACAAAAAAAGAACCATGGGGAGAGAGTCTTAGAATTTTTTTTTCTAAATAAAAAAAATTTGCCCAATATGGAGTGTAATAATGGAACTTAAAATAGCTCTGAGATTTTTATTTGGGTTTGTAGCTTCCATGTTTGAGTAAATGGTATTTCAGTCCGATGTGGAAATACTGTAACACAATAATTCTTTTTTCTGTAACATAATAACTTCTGTTTGATAAAGAAGAACTTTCAAGATGAAAGTGCACGCTGTCTCATTTTGTGATAATGAAGCCACATTGGAAGGCTGCTGCTGCAAGAGGGAAACCTGGTAGCTGAACTGTGCTCTGTGGGGTGGGAAAAAAAGTTAAAAAAAAATAAATTCATACCAGCAACTAGGGCAGAAAGTTGGCTGAAGTTTCACAAAACTCATGGGTGTGCTGGGTCGGCTCCTATAGGTCTTCACCCAGCTCTGGATGAGTTGAGGATTGGCATCCTCACTCAGTGGCAGGAGGGACTGCAGGTTGTCAGGACCTTGTAGGAGAGTCGTGTCTCCAGCTGGGCATCCCGTGCTCTGTAAGCTGCTAAATGCTTTGCTGACTATTCTCGGTGTGGTCTTATTAAAGTAGCCTGTAGCTGGGACCTGTCAGTGTAGAAGGGTGGGTAAAATAAATGTACTTAAAATACCATTTTCTTCACAAAGTGTTAAAAGAAAAATTGAAAGAATTGAAGCTTAAAGTTATTGTTAAATGTTCAGATGATCAAAACAGAATAATATTTAAGTAATTTGGCTGAGCACGTGAAAAAAGTGTTTGACAGAGTTGTTACCTGGTCCTTTTTTTTTGTGGGGGAGCAGGGAGTATTTTCATTGGAGTTACTAGTCCCAATCAAAATTGAGGAAACGAATCAAGTACTGAAAAGGAAGGCAGTTGTTTCTTGCTTTTCCAGTCTGCAGATTGAATATTAGATACAGAGCTGTAAGGTCATCTTGTGTCAGCCATGAAAGCACAACGTTAATGACTGGTATTCCTTGCCATCTTAGATTATTTCCTTCTTTCTAATAAAGATTCTAATGTCCACCCTGTATTCAGAAATGCATTTTTGTTTATATGTGGCATTAATGATGGTTATTAACAGGGAGTTTTGAGGGTGTTTTTTCTGTCTCACGCTTCGTTTGGACAGAGATCTAACAGATTACAGAAGGGTTGGAGATAAACAGAGCTATAAACTCACCAAAATGTTTGCATATTTCTGATTAAGAAAGGAAATAACAAGTCTATGTTTAGTTGCAAATTGTCTATTTTTTTTTAATTTGCCGAAAAATGAAAAAATCACTTTTTCATTAGGAAGACCTCTAAAGTGCCCCAAAGAAGAAAAACCAGTAAAAATCCGTGACTGTTGAAGGGACCTTTATTTAAATCAGTTTAGTTTGCTTTGGCCATTCACAGGGTGCTCCATGTTGGCTCTGTGTTGGCTGCTTGTGAGTGATGATGTCAAACCAAAACTTCTGCCTCTCATGCACATCCACTATTAACTAGAGGATTTGGTCTCCTGACGGTTGCAGATTTCGGCTGCACAAGAGTTTCCATTCTATACCTCAGCTTTATAACTCTGTTTTTTCCAAACTCTTGACTTTTGGACTGATTTTCCCTTCCAGTTTATCTGCTGCCAAAAGTGGATTTCTTTTTTGGAAAGTTGGAGCAAGGGCAGCTTGCCAGTTTTGGAAGAGGAGAAAGCTCCTTATGAAAATACTGGGGATTTTGGTTTTTTAAATTAAAATATGGGGAAGCAGAAAGTTAAGATGTTCTGGAAGACAAGTTTGGGAGTTAGAGAGGAAGAATTGATTTTGATAATATTGAGCTTATGGGCTCATTATTAGGCTGTGAGTTTGTTTTTCTCTCTTCCTAAGCTCAGACGTTATGGCAAGAGGGAGGATCTGCCAGGTAGATAGTGATATTTGAGAAAATAGCAAATAACACTTGGCTTGAGTCTCCCCTCTGCTCTGCTCTGCTCTGGTGAGACCCCACCAGCAAGACATGGATCTGCTGCAGTGAGTCTGGAGGAGGCCACAGAGATGCTCCAAGGGCTGGAGCCCCTCTGCTCTGGAGCCAGGCTGGGAGAACTGGGCGGGTCACCTGGAGAGGAGAAGGGTCCAGGAAGAGCTCAGAGCCCCTTCCAGGGCCTAAAGGGGTTCCAGGAGAGCTGGAGAGGGACTGGGGACAAGGGATGGAGGGACAGGACACAGGGAGTGGTATCTCATTGCCAGATGGCAGGGTTAGATGAGATACTGGAAAGAAATTCTTCCCTCTGAGGGAGGTGAGGCCCTGGCACAGGGTGCCCAGAGAAGCTGTGGCTGCCCCATCCCTGGAAGTGTCCAAATCCAGGTTGGATGGGGCTTGGAGCAACCTGGGACAGTGGAAGGTGTCCCTGCACATGGCAGGGGGTGGAATGAGATGAACTTTAAGGTCCCTTCCTACCCAAACCATCCTGTGATTATATGGTCCTATGAAACAAAAATAACTGTTGTTACAACTTTAAAAAAAAATTCTTTATATTTTACTCCTCTGTCCTAAGCATTCCTAACATTAAATATATTTAAATATGTTTGTTTTTCTAATAAAGTAAAAAATACAGATACCTCCATGAGGCAAGAAACTTCAGCTGGGAATGCTTGTTCCTGTTTGATGCTGTCGTAGCACTGAGCGGGGTCTGAAGGTGTAGTTTCTCTTGCCACACAGGGCTCTTTGTGCCATTACTGCTTGTCAGGGTACCCTGCTGGCACTTGCACAGCTCTGAGGGAACTTTTCAAGCTTGATCTCACTGCAGAAATCAATTTGAAATAAATCTGTTCTATTGAACAGTCTTCTGATGATGACTTGTTGAAATTGCCTACACTACAGTTAGAGCTGGGTCACTGAGAAAAGCTGTTGTTAGCTGCCTGTTTAGGTTTTTTACTCTGTTTTTTCTTCTTTCTTTTTTTTGTTCTTTATTTCTGAATGATGTGAAATAATTCAGTAGTACCAGTAGTCATTGTCTTGGCAGAAAATAAAGAGTAATTGAGAAGTTTGGAATGGAAAGTATGCCATGTTGTGAATTTGTATTGAAAGCAGGACCTTTATGAAATGCATTCATGCAGCTACTTGCCCTGATGTCAAAATTACAGTAATTAAGGAATTACTTGAAGTATTTTGCTTTGTGCTGCTTTTATGCAAATTAAACAATGACAGGGAGCTGCCCACTATGTCACTTTCATTTCTGTCTACTTCAAAATGTTCAGCTCCTTGGAAAGGATGGTTATAAATGTAATAAGCAACTTGAGGAACTAAGTAGTTTTAAGAGGAGTTTTCCCAAAGAATTTGAGGCATAATAATAAAAGACTGTTCCATCTCAAGCTTTTGAACTCCATTTTTATTTTAAAATAAAGTTAATACTGTTCAAAATGTGACATTTATTCTTTGAAGGATGCAAAATGATACTGAGCTTGAACTGGGGTTTTTCTTAACTTGTCGTTGTAAATGACACCCAAAATTATAGTTGGTAGCCCAAGCAAAATTATTTTACACTTTTAACATTTGGATGGCACCTTTATAATTTAATCAGTTGCCAAGTGCTTCCAGCTCCAACCATCTTAATTTCTTCATCTCCAATTTCTCTTGAAGGAGACAAGTTTCTCTTGACAGTGGAGGGAGAGAAGTGCCAGGGATCTGTGCCATACAGGCTCTTTTCCTGGGAGAGATGCAGGCAGCTTAGATTGTCTTCAGGCACGGAACTTGATGGAGCCAAGAGATGTGACTCATTTTAAATGGAAGAAATCTGTGTATTAGAATCCAGTTGGGATAATTTTAATGCCTGAATGGAGCTAGCCATGCACACTGATTCCTTGATCAGTACAAGCACACATTTTGGCTCTAAAACTTGTCTGATTGTTAGCGGGCATCTTTCACGAGTTAATCCAAGTGTATCAGTTCTAACAGAAGGTGGTTGGAACCAGAATTGCTTTTTATTTTCATGAATGAGAAATCAGAAAACTGGGTCACAGGACACCTCCTGTTCAGAGGCTTCTGAAGGTTTGTAGATCTGTCCATGAAAAAGCAGGTGGCATGTCCCATCTTCTGCACAGGAGGTTGGTCAGGGTATTGCTGCCTCTCCACAAATATTGGTGGCTGAAAAGTGTTCCCTTCTTGGGGCCTGGGAGAAGGAGGTGTACAATAACAGGTGTGTGTGTATGTACCTCAAAAAAAAAAGGGTCCTACTCTATTTGAGGATATTTTCTTCTGTTACTATTTGAAGATTTATGCACAAGTCCATAGCAAGAAATGTGTTTCAATTGGAATTAAAAAACTTAATTTCCAAAATGCATTTCTCCAGGCACGTGTGTCTCCTGTGGCAGAGTCTGTAACCTGCCTGGGAAACGTGCAGGAGACAGCAGAGAAAGAATATAATTTACTTGAGAGGCGGCTTGCTGTTACCTGTATCATTCCTTATTTCATTGTCACCATTTAAAAACCAAACCCCATACCCACAGAGTCTTCTGCAAGCACAGATTTTGGCTAAAAACGTTCAGCTATATTCTTACCAGGAAAATGCCTTTTTAGATGTGACCAAACTTGTTTGGAAAAGGAGATGAGTACTCCTGCTCATGTACCATGCCAGCACTCAGCCTGGCATCTCTGTACCCTCTGCAGTCACTGAGAACTTGATCATTTCTCCTGACTTGCAGTTTTATTTGGGGGTTCCAGCATTAGTGATCTGAGCCAGTGTGACACCAAGAAACTTTTTGAATGACTTGTGTTTGCGCCAGATGAATTCACCTGACCGAAGCTGTGGTGGCTCTCCTAGGGAGCATGGCTGGTGAAAGCCTGGCTGAGAGGGACAAGCCCCTCCTGTGTCCTTCTCTGTCCTGCTTCGGTGCTTTTCTGTGAGGTTACAGTGCTGGATTCAGTCAGCTTCGCTCACACCACTGCGGATACCAAAGCTATTTCAGATTTGCAGCACTGCATGGCTGTCAGACCTTTTCTATATGAAATTCTGGGGGTTTTTGAAGTGTTATAGAGGCATTTGCTCAGTTCTAAAAACACTGGCAGTTTATATCTTTTTTCTGTAAGAATGTGAAATGTGATTTCCTCAATATTCACCTTACTTTTTACCTTTGAAGCCTAAAATAGCACGTTCTTGCTCTCAGATATTTTAATGTGCGTTGTATTAAATTATTCTAACACTAATTTGGCTTTAAAATGAAGAAGGGTAGATTTAGATTAAATGTTGGGAAGAAATTCTTCCCTGTGAGGGTGGGGAGACCCTGGCACAGTTGTCCAGAGCAGCTGTGGCTGCCCCTGGATCCCTGGCAGTGCCCAAGGCCAGGCTGGACAGGGCTTGGAGCACCCTGGGACAGTGGGAGGTGTCCCTGCCCCTGGCAAGGAGGTGGCACTGGGTGGTCTTTAAAGTCCCTTCCCACCGAAACTATCCTGTGATTCTGTGATAATTTATTATAATGCCTAATACTTTAAAAGGAGGTACTAATCTGAGTGTATAGAGTCATTACAGAACTCCGTGCCTGCTTTGGTGGGAAGGTCATAGAGTCTTCCATCACTGGACTTTTCCAAACGAACAAAACCCCGGCGGCATCAACGCTGCCCATGTTTTCTGCTGGATAACCCGGCCAACCAGAATGCTGCCACACCCTGTCACCACAGCTGTGGGACTGCTTCCATGGTCCAAGGTGTAGCTCGGTGGCCACGCAACCTCCTGCTGCCCCCTGCCAGGTTTTGCGTGTTGCTGGAATGGGATGCGACAGCCTTGTGGAGTCTTTCCTGAGTGATGCAGATGGACTGATGTGCGGGTTCATAAATGCTGTTTTTCTGCTGGCGCCTGCTACAGTCACACAGTGAGAGATGCTGAGAGCAAGCCGGGTGATGGAACCAGCAGCCCCAAGTGTCGCTGGTTTGGGTGCGCCGTGGAAGTTTCCTGTTCGCTCCTGTGTTGCCATAGCTGCTTTCTGCTGATGTTTGTGGCTTTGCCCCTAACTTGACTGTCAGAAAGGGTTGCTGAGTGAATTTCTTGAGGGAGAGATTCACTGAAAGGATTCCCCAGCAAGCGTGGTGTGAGAGGAGGTTCGGTTGGGTTCCCGCTGTCCGCAGGCATTTCCAGCCTGGTTGGTATGAAGGCTGCGCGTGGCCCTGGGGTTCCTGGTGTGGGAAGGAGCGAGGGGTCTGTGTGGAGCAGGGATTTGGCACTCCTGCTCCGTGTGCTGCAGCTGAGGCAGGCCACACCGCTCAGCTACACAAACAAACGCGTGGGTTTGGTAGGGGAGCCGCAAATAGCCCGCAGCTGGTCTGCTCAGCTCTCGTGCTGACCCTGCTGTGAGCAGGACACTGGGTGTAGGTGACCTGCAGTGGCCCCTTCCAACTTCAGCTCCTCTGCTTCTGAGAGGGATTTTTATACGGAGTCGTGCCTGGATATTAGATGTTTGTGTGTTACAGTGACAAGAATAATGTGAAAAATCTTTGTGGTATTTTTTTCCAGTTTATAAAGATGCCGTTTGTTTTTGAATTTGCTGTAAACTTATTCTTGTTTATTCTTATTAATCTCACAGTAACTTTTTTTTATTACTTCCTTAGTCAAAATGCTACGGCCAGGCATTATTGACAGAAGTTTACAAGCATCTGAATTTGATTGAATCAGACTACTTTGGAATTGAGTTCCAGAATATCCAGTCATATTGGGTGCGTACAGTTCCCCGACAAATCTGGTATAATGAAAACGTTGAGTGAATGCAGTTCCTTGAGTGACAAAATTTCTCAGTTTGCTGGAGTCTCCTGTGGGATTATCTCTTGGATTCTTCTAAATCTGTTTCACTCTCCAGAATGACAAGAGCTATTAAAGCAGAAGGGAGGAATCAGATTCTGCTTCTTGTTATATCTCAGAAATTATATAAAGCAGTTAAATAGCTGCTGATGTTCCCACTTGCAGGGACAGAAATAAAATCCTCCTTTCCTCTGAAAGGGGAAACATGAACTCAAAGTGTACTCTGTGGAGTGCTTATAAAATCAAATTATGGTGTGTAATTTTGGTAGTGTTCGTATTTATTCTCAGTTAATTCAGTCTTCAATTAATTTTCCTGAAGAGCCATTACAAACCTCTTTCTAATCAACACAAACCTCAGCAGGCACACAGGCCTGCAAGCTTTTTAAATCACTGATCTAGATCAATGCTGACACCTTTAAGCCTCCTAGTCACTTATCCTGTACCTTGCAAAGAGGGCAATGTGGCTTCTAAACTAGAAAATGTTCCCCAAGCTTTCTTTTCATTTTGTTTTGGTTTGGTTTTTTTTAACATTTTGAATTACTTTTTTTAGTTTTAGAAAATATGACTGAGAACATAGGGAATGCTAGTGGCACTCATCCATGCTGCTCTTGAGCTGAGGAAATACAGTAAAGCTTATTTAGCTTCCATTTCTTGTGCATGATGTCCAAACTGTTTCTGCAGCTAATAAGATTCTTAAAATCCTCAGCTGTCTTTTAAACAGAGCAGTAACTAATAAGGACCAAACGTAATTGTCTTGTAACAATTTTCTGTTTGGAAGAGTAGGGAAAATAAAAGGTTGAGCTTCCAGAATGTTTTGCATTACCTTTATGGATGCTCCTTTTAGTAGAACAATAGTCTTTCTTTTAAAATGTGCTTGTCAAAAGAGCAAAGATGGTGGGAAGTTAATATTGAGTAAAAACCCTTAAGCAGGTAAAAGTGACAGAAAAAGTACAGAAGGGAAAAAAAAACTTTGGGCATTTTCATGTTCTGCAGAATTTCTGTAATTCTGCAGCCTGGCTCCTGTCAGACTGTGGGTTTTGGCATGACTCCTGCCCTCCTGGCAGTGGGGCTCTGCTTTTGCTGACTTGGCTCTTCTTCTGTCCAGATGAGCTTTAAGCACAGATCAGTGGCTTTTCTAGTGATGCATGAGAAATGTCAATTCAAATAGATAAGTACACTTTTTGTAAAGCAAAGGAATTACTGCATTGAGGAAGAAATGCTACTCATAAATTACTGCTTAATTTAAATTTACTTTTGATGTTTTCATATTATATTCAATAAGAATGTAAGTTTGTAATTTTTTTCTCTTCAATTTCAGATTTGGCTGGAACCTATGAAACCTGTTATTAAACAAGTACGGAGTAAGTAGTTTTAAAAAAGGAAGTTTTCCTTAATTTGCATCTTCTTTATGTGGGTTGCTTTCACAATTACTACTTGATTTACTGGTTATGCTTCCCTGCAAATTACACACGGTAGGGGTGATAGTGGTTCCTGCTGGGGCATGCCAGCCTGAGGTTTTAATAGGTAGTATGTGGTGGGTGGAATGGAAACTTCCTGCGGGTAGGGTTCTTTCTCTGATAAATATCTGGATAGGTTGGGTCAGCTGGTGTTACGTCGAAGTGAAATATAACACTTGCTGCGTTAGCTTTTGGAAGTTGTGTTTGTCATGCCGTGGGAAGAAAAAGGAACGTTTTGGCTGATTCCCGTGTCAGCTCTTTGCACGTGCTCAGGAGCAGCTTTGCTGGAGGAGCAGAGGTGGGCATGTCCCACCTTGGTGGTGGCTGCGATGCCAGAGCCTCTGCCTTGGCTGTGTGGTTGTGCTGCCTGGCCAGGAGGATCCCGCGGTAGCGATGCTGTCTTGTCTTTATACCACTTAAAAAGTGTTAATGTGACAGGCACTTTAAAGGCCAAAAATAGTTGAAGAATGCAGGATGCTGGTTGGTTCTTCAGATGTTGAAAGATTAGATCCAACTTTTTGGTTTTTTCCCCTGTAGAACACAGCTAAGCTATTTGATTGTTTTGTGGTTCTGATTGTAGAGGCTTTGTGGAAGAACAAGATCAGCAGGGTGTGGTGGATTCCTACTCCTTTCCAAATCCTGATTGAAATATGTTGAATATGAGTATTAGGAAGTAGCTTTTAGTTACTCTTCTGTTTAAAATTGATTGCCAGAAAATATGAAATCATCAATTCTAGCTAATTTTTTAGCTTTAAGGTCATGATTTTGACTTTCGTCAACATTGTTTTTTAAGCAGAAGAGCCAAATAATCTATAAAATTAAGACTCCCTTAGGAGAGTACAGAATATTTTCACTCTATTTTCCCTGCCAAAAAGTTGCTGGGAGTGCAGTCTTTTTTATATGCTCCTGGCTAGAAGGAATTATGTCCTAGTCAGAAGATCTGGTGGCTCATAGGTCTGCAGTGCTGCTTGGTTACTCCTTCTGTATCCTCTCCTATACTATATAAATTCTCTATACTATATAAATGACCTCAGACCACAGGCAGCGTTCCTTGATGATACAAATATTGTTCTAAAATGGTCTAAAATCATGGGGATGTACTAAGATTTATGGCTGCTTTGCAGTCTACCAGCCACGTTGTGTTGCCAGTGAAACTGAAAGATTTATTTAATTTTTAAAAAAAATATTAGTCTGTAAGAGATACCCGTCTGTTGTCTGGCAGATGTTCACATTCTGAAATAAAAATTAAATTGCTTGAGATGTCCTATATTCTGTATAGTGGGGGTTTTGTTTTGGTGGGGTTTTTTCTGTAGAATGTAATGATTATGAAGTTGACCTTTTAACTTTTAGTCCAGCAGCAGGGGAACACAGATGTTACTGGCTTTAAGGGGATCTTGCTCAAGCCTGTTGGTTGATGTTGCTGGTGATTGCTGTGTACCTGCAGACAAGCACTTTTGAGTCTTTGACATCCTCTCTAAAAACAAAAGCTCTTGATTTACTCCCAGCTGGTTTTGGCTAATGACCTATTGTGACATGCACTGAACTTTGCCTTGTGTGATAAGGTTTGGGGTTTTTATATTAATTTCAAATGAATGCAATCAGTTTTACTACTGAACCACTCTAGATGGGAAGGAGTTTGGATCCAAATTTCCAGCCTCCTAACAGGCACACAGTATCAGGTTGACATTTGGGTACCTTCTCTGAGGTGCTGCCACTTTATATAGTGTTGTATTCACCATTCCTGCCTGGGTAATTTTTCCTCACATCCTTTTTGTTTTTTGCTTTTGCTCAGACTTGGCTTCTTAAAATAAATTCTGCATCTTGGTTAGGACTGGGCAAGTGTTTCTTTTCCTCATTTGAGTGGAACTCATTCATAGAGGAAAGGCAAAACTGACTAAACAAAAAAGGAGGGTTGTGCTACAGAAGCAAATATGCAGTATTATGTTTTTAATTTTTTATATTTATTATCATTTGATGTAAGTGATGCTTGAAACACTTCCAAAATTGCTCCCACATTAATACTTCCACTTGATTGGCATCAGTAATGTGCAGGACTGTTCTTAACCTTGTGAAGGTCTTCCAGAGGCTCAGAGTATTTTCAGAAATTTGATGTAAAGTTCTGGTCTTTTAACTGGAATCATTAAAACTATTTATTTTCCTCACTTGGTATGTCTCTAGAGCTGTAGAATCCTCAGCCTCTGCCAAATGTGAACTTTCTGTGTCATTATAGGGTGTTACTTCCAGCCTCCTTTCATTCCTAGACACTACACTGTAATTAGGATGTGGATTTTAGTTTTTTTTCTCGTTCACCAAAGCTTTGGTAATTCTGGAATTGGAGGCTGGGATCTGCCCTTGTCACAGCTGTGATAGTCTGCGAGTTCTCCCAGCTACTTGTCAAAAAGCAAAGTTTGTTATTCTCTCATTAGCAAACGAGAGGGTGAGTGAAGGAACGTTTGGCCTGTGGGAATCAGGTATCCTAGACAGAAGAAATCAGTGTATTTTGGGGCTGATGGCGTTAAACTGGACTTTGTCAGGCTTTAAGATATCTTGGTGCTTAAAATAAATTAAAGCAGGCTGTTTGCACTCCAACAAGTTTGATTTATTTTTAATTTGGCTAAGTTTACTTTGAAACAGCAGTGGCATGGGGAGTCCTGGGGGGCTGTGGCTGCCTCTGGTCCAGAGGGTGCCTGTGGACATCAGGTGGATGCTCAGCAGGCTCCTGTAGGCACGGGCTGGCCAGGGCTTTGCCTGCCTGGGGAATACTTGGCCTGATTTGCTTTAAGGCAGGAAAAACAGTGGGAACACTGTGGTGCCCAGCCCTCGCATGGTGAGAGGCTGTCACAGCCTGCAGTAATCCCTTCAGAAACCCAGGCAGAACAGGGATCGTGGTTCTGCAGGCTGAGCTGTGATGCTGCAACTGCTAATTCAGAGCATTAGGGACTGTTCCCAAGAGTTCTCCTTAATTTTCACATTTAAATTAGTTTTCTGCTTGCTGTTGCAATGTACAAGAACAGTGTTGAAAATGGGAGGACGTGGGTATTACCAGGCATGCTGGGAGCAGGCTGCTGACAGCCTTTTATCTCCATGGGCAGCCAGCTGGGTCTGCTGGCATCAGTCCTGATGGTGCAGGTGGGTGTTGGGAGCCTGTGGGACGTGTCTCCCTTCTGGGACCCTCTCCCTGGGTCACCTGTGATGGTCTTTTATGCAGCCAAGTAGTTGCTTCGGGGTATTACAGATTTCATGTGGCATGAAACTCCTTTTCCGGCATTCAGCCTGCAGACTCACCTTGTCTGTGGTATCCGAGTTCCTCTGGAAACCAGCTGCTTTATCTCCCTTGGCATGGACAATCCAGAGCCTGCTGTGGTTAGCTGGGATTTGAAATCTGGCTGGACTTTCTTTGTGTTGTTCTCTGCCTGTTGGCAGACAGAATATGCATGTGTTTATGAAGAACACTGGGGTTTTTTGTGAAATGACCAACTTTTCTTCTAGGACCAAAGACTACAATGCTTCGTCTGGCTGTAAAGTTTTTCCCTCCAGATCCAGGTCAGCTGCAAGAGGAATATACTAGGTAAGGTATTTTTAGAACTATTGGACTCGTACTGAATTAATAGAGTAGGAAGGCAGCACAGCTGCTTCCAAGCAAAGCTGGGATGGAAGATGAGGAAAGGCACTTACAGTGAATGTTACAGTTTCAGCAGACATGTGTTGGCAGATGAATGTTATCAGAAAAAATACTTTTCAAAGCAGAAAACAGCACAGTCCTTGAAAACAAGAGAAGAAAGTGTAACAAACACTCTGGAAGGGAGATATGATAAAATAAAATACAATTGGAAAAAAATAAAGAAAATTTGGGAATGGAGTGACTCCAGCCAAATGGATTGGCATGAAATGAGGTGCATTGAAAAGGACTGAAACTTGCCAAAATTACACTACTGAAATCCCCAAATCAGGGAAAGAAGTCAAACAAATGTTGTCAGAAAAAATACTTTTCAAAACAGAAAGCAGCATAGTCTCTGCTTAGGGTTAGGCTTTCCAGCATCATGGTGTCAAGGGAGTCAGAGTATACGGAAAATATTAATGTTTATGAACAGTGTCTATAAAAAATAAATATAAAATAATCAGTACGTATTTTAATAAGTGATTTAAACTGCCAAAGCTCACACTTGCACACTTTACTGTTTACATTTTTCACCTTGCTCATCATGGGTCATTTTTGCTGATTGCTAATTATCTGTGGTCAGTTAAGCAGCCCTATCCACCTGCTATCACCTGGGGACCTGGTTTGAAATCTGTGCCTCTAACAAGGACATTACCCAGATGTTGGTGTTTAAAGAGCTCACGTAGTGCTTTTCACAGTTTCACCACTTTTAATTGGAATTCCTCTTAGAGAGGTTCCTTATTATCCCTCAGATGTGTTTAAGAACAAACCAGCATGTTAACTGTTGTGATTGTCTCTTCTAAGGAGAAATACTATCTAAATATTTCCTTTGCACCAAGTTTTCTTACCTTAACTGCTGTTTCATATAGGAAATTCATTAGGAATACAGCTTTTTAGAGCAGGAACTGTATTTTGCCTATTTATTGAGTATTTATGGTCTGCACTTAGAGCATCTGGGTAGTTAATGATGCTGTTAATGATAATGTATTCTTTATTGTGAATGTAGTGAAGAAACTGAGAGCTCATCAGACATGCTGAAAGCAGGGCACATTTTTTGAGGAGCTTTTAATGCATATTTACAGTATTTTAAAATTTAAAGACCCCGCTACCATTCAAAATGTATAACTTTTATTATCTTTTTGCTCCAGGAATAAAGTTTTAAAGTAAAGTCTTCTTTAAAAAATATTATTGCTATCTCTCAGGGTATAATTAAGTAAAAAAAGATCAGTCTGTCAGTTTGGAGGTTTGTAGTAGTGAGTTGTTGCCTGTTTACTGGAGTCCTTACTGTATCTTCTTCCAAGTAAAAGGAACAGCATACAAAACTGTTAAACAGAAATGATTCCTCTTTAACAACTGAATGGGAAATATTTTAGTTGAACTAATGCAGCAGTATAAGAAAAGTAAATTGAACTTCTTACTGTCTTTATAGGCTGCTAATATAGTTCTGGAAAATACAACTGCTGAGTAGATTAGTTGAGTGCCAACAGAAATGCTTATCAGTTTTCCTAACAAAATACTGGAATCAGTGATGTTCTTCCATCTTTTTTTTGTAATAGATAAGATCACTTGACGTGTTCTTTAAGTTTCCTTCCAGCTAAAAATGACAGCTGCTGTTGCTGCACGGATGAATCCTACTTGAAATGTGGTTTTCCTTCTGCTTCCTCGTTCCTGTGAGTCCTTTTGTGCACTGGACTAGTCACAGGTTATTTTGGTTTGGTTTGACTCTCCTTGGTAGCCAGGCTGTTATGTTCTTATTTGGAGAGTGGAAGAATCAGGAGATGCTGCTTTTATAACCTCCTGCTCGGTTGTTCTGTCATCCTTTGCTGCGTCAGGAGGGTCTGTGTAACTGCAGCCTTGCACCTCTCCTCCAGGTACCTGTTTGCACTGCAAATCAAGAGGGACCTGGCGGAGGAGCGGCTGACCTGCAGCGACAACACGGCTGCTCTGCTGGTCTCCCACCTTCTGCAGTGTGAGTGTCCCAGCTGGGCTGGCCCTGCCAACGGTGCCAGTGCTAACCCACGTTAAATCTCACACAGAAGCTCTTGGTAACGAAAAGAAGTCTCTGTCTCACAGTATTTCCTTCTCCACACACTGTAAATGTGTTGATTTTCAACCCTGGGGTGGTCATCAGGGCTGGCGTGGGGAGGAACAGCTGGTGCTTATGTATGGGGTAAATTTAGCTCCAGGGGGGTAATACGGAGCCAGCCCCTCGCTGTCTGTTTCCCTGGCTCTGCAAGCTGTATGGCCAGCACTCCACATCTTCCAGACAGCTGTTCCCACCTGTCTCTGTGCTCCCTCAGCCTCACTTCTCGCTTTCCCTGTGCCTGGGAAGAGATGGCTGTACAGGAACTGGGCTGGAATACAGCTAGAACCATGCTGGAACAGGTTCTGCAGTGGGGCTGTCAGCAGCTTTCCTCCTCACTGGGACTGAAAATGGAAATGGGAAGCAATTTATTTGGAAGCACTCCATGCTGCTGCTGGCTCAGTCTGTACATGCTTAAAGACCTAAAATGTGGCCTTGGAGACGAGGAGGTTGGAAACCTTGAGTGAGTGCAGACACCAAATTGCTGGAGCAGCAGCTGAAGTGTTCACAGGTCTGCAACCCGACCTGCAGGCAGCGCCTTTGGTGGCTCTTTGCTGGGAGCAAAAGCTGTTCAATGATGCTTCTTCACATGTGCACTGCTCAATAGTTATTGTTTGTCTGATTCTGCAGTGCAATATAATAACACAGTTATAGGTGATTTTATTGGAAGAGCAAATCTATCTTGTGTGTGTGCCATCAGTGAGTGACACCACTAAAACCTGCTCGTGATTTTCCAGCACTGTGGAGCTGGTGAGCAAATCTCACCACCAGGCCTTGCTTAGCTTCATTCTGCTCTTCTGCAAGATGGGCTGTGAGAAAGAATAGGTTTATTTTCAACAGAAATTATTTTACAGAAATGCTTCTCAGTATTTTTTACTCGTTCTTTCATGTGCTGGCTTGATTTTAAAGGGGATTTGCTGTGTTTTTGTTAAGAGTAAGCCCATTCCTATCTCTGACAGTAGCTGATGGCAGATGCAATGGGGAAGCCCTCAGACACAGAGCAAGCATATGGCAAGTCTTCCTTCACTGCATCCATCCCATAATCACTGCACACACAGCGTCACAGACTGACTCTGCATCTGTGTTTGGTTGCCCTTGTATTTGTCTAATTTTTGAATTTGCTTATATTTTTGGCATCCTTCCACGGAAATGAGCTTCACAGCTTAGTTTTTGGAAAGTTTTTAGGATAACTAATATGCTGTTATCTTTTAAAACCTTTTGTGTTTGAATTTAATATTGCAACTTCATATTTTATTATCAGAAAAAGTAAATGGCTTCTAAAAAATTATTTATTCAGCTTGTAATTTTTATATAAATTTGCCATATGTTCTGCCTGCCTTGTGCTTTTGTATTCCAAGCCAAAGACTTCTGATTGTTTGGTGTTGTATCAGATGGAAGCTGTTCTGCACTTTACAATAATGCTTTTCTCTTCTGTAAATCTCTTCCTAAATTCACGGCATTGCATCTGAAAGACATGGATATGTGAAGGGGAGACAAAAATTCCGGATGTAATTTGCCATCTTCCCAAGTAGCCTTGACTTTTACTATTTTACATATATTTAGTAAAAAATAAATTGAAATATGCTGCTTGGTGTAAGGTGTCTGTAAGGAAGAAGTGTTCAGACCACCTCACAGGTCTTCTACAAGCCTCACATCTTGCACCCTTAAGAAGTGTAAATTGTCCAGACAATGTTCAAATACTGCTGTAAGCCCTGGGAAGTTAGCTTGGGATAAATGTGAGTTTGGTAAAAAGTTGGATACAAAGCATCAGGCACAACTTTGAATCATTAAAGGCTCTTGTGGTCTCTCTAATTCCTTACCAAGTATTTTCTGTCACTGATCCTTTTCCGTTGTTTCTTCTTACTCTAACATTGTTTTGTTCTCTGTCGTAGCTGAAATAGGGGATTTTGATGAATCGGAAGATCAAGAACACCTTAAAACAAACCGGTATTTGCCAAACCAGGAAAAACTTGAAGGAAAGATCCTGGAGTTCCACAGGAAGCACGTGTAAGTGAGGATTAATGTAAACCACCAAGGTAACCCTGGGGCAGCAGATGGGCTTGCCTGGGGGAGGTCGAGCAGCTGCGTGATAGGATGATGTTAAGAGTGTGTAAATGAAACACCTTTTGAGCAAGAAAATTGGGTGTAGCAATGTTACATAGTCAGGATGGAGCTGTTGGGCAGTAGTTTTTCTCGCAGTGTACCTTTAATAACGCGCCAAAGCTATCAGGTAATGATGGGTTTAGGCAAAAGAATTCTTCAGAATTTCCCTCCTGCGAAGTTTAAGGTCAGTTTTGCCAGCATATGCAGAGGTCTTGCTTTTGTGTAAATAATTAGAAATCAATTGCATCATATTTTTTTGCTACACATTAAGCATAAGGGAGATGGAGAAGGATGGAGGGAGTGGGGAAGAAATAACTTCCATCAGAATTCATGTAATACCTTATCTTACAGCTGGGTATTTTTTAAAAAGGGAAGATTATTGGTGACAAAGAAACTTTGCCACAAATATAAAATTAGTTCCAACATGGAGGCAGTAACTACAGCAACTTTATTTTCTGTATTTTTCGAGACCTTGCATATTAGGATTTAGCAATTTGAAGTTCTATTATAAGTTGTCAATATGCACACACACATTTTATTGTGCATGGTTGTGTGTTTTAAACCAAACTTAAATTTTCCTTTGCTCTCTGTGGCTAAGCTCGTGGTTGGTGCTGACTGATTTTCTTTTAAGACAGAACAAAGGTTTTTCAAGGCAGCATCTGTGTTTAAAGACACATCCTGTAGTACTGGAAAATTAATTCCTGAGAATTTCAGTAATTAACTATTTGCTGTTTATGATCAGTCATTTTAACTTGTACTGAAATTATTGCTAATGATGAAATTTCAGCTTTGTTGATTCTTCATGAAATCAGGTGGTTACTTTTTCCTCCTTTTGAACCTTTGAGGTGCAGGTGGAAATGATGAATAATAAATGTTTTAAAGTAATTTAAAGTAATTTTGAAGTAAATTAAAATACATGGTAGGATTCTTCACCTTGGGAGAAGGTAGATGGAGGAGGGAAACCATTCATTTCATTAATTTTCTCTTGTCTAAAGAAAAGTGCTGAAAGAATTAGTAACTTCAAAGCAAATTAAAGGGGGGAGCATCCTTTTCACAGAAGTTGTATTGACGTTGTGATACTACTGCAAGGTGCTGTGGAGTCTGAAGCTACAAATGGGTCATGCAAGGTTTTGATGACACCATGCAATGTGGGCTGATGGCTCTCAAATTTGAGGTGAAATGTGGGATTTTTAGATCTAAGTACCCCCAGAGCATGGATGGAACAGCCCAGAGTTAGTCACGTACCAGGATTCTGTTGAGTTGCTTCTGCTTGTGGGGAATTTTCCTGCCTGGTTTGCTTCTCTTGATGGAAGGGTTGTGACTCTCTTCTGAGTCAGGGACTGGTAGTTTTGTTAAATAGATTTGAGCTTTTTTTTCAAACAGGTTGCTTCTAGTAATTTGTTACAGTAAGGAAAGTTTGTATTTTTGCCTGTCAGGAAGGAGTCAGAGGAAGGTTAATAGGTAAAGATTCCTTGCTTCATAAATACGCTTTTCAAAATTAGTTTAATGAGAATTGCATTTAATACGGCCATATAATTAAAATGATTGTAAATCTTATTTTATGGCAGTGTTTTAGAAGTGTACATGCAAGCCACGTTAAGATTAACAGCTGAGGCACGTAATTAGAAAAGGTTACCATGGAATGCTAGCGATACCTGGGTACCTTGAAGGCACGTTTCAAATTTCCCCTGCGCCTTTGGAAACATTTTTGTTAGAGTGATGTCATTTTGCAAGCACTGCAGTCTTAAAATTAGCTGTGGCTTCCATGGTTCAACCCCAGCTCAGCCCCACGAAGCTGCCAGCTCCCCCTTGGTGGGGTGGGGGAGAGATTGGAAGGGTGAAAGTGGGAAAATTCACAGCTTGAGATACAGACAGTTTAAATAGGTGAAGCAAAAGCATGAGTGTGTGACTCATGCAAAGCAAAACCAGGAATTCATTCCTAACATCCCACGGGCAGGCGGGTGTTCAGCCATCCTCAGGAAAGCAGGATCCTTTCGTGGGTAACAGTGCCTTGGGAAAACAAACAGCATCACTCCAAATGTCCTCCTTTCCCCCTTCTTCCCCCAGCTTTATATGCTGAGCATGAGGCCATATGGGATGGAATATCCTTGGGGTCAGCTGGGATCAGCTGTCCCGGCTGTGCCCCCTCCCGAGTCCCAGTTCCTCTCCCAGCCCCTCCCTGGTGGTGGGGCTGTGTGTGGAGCAGAAAAGGCCTTGGCTCTGGGGGAGCTTTGCTGGGCAACCAGGAAAACACCCCTGGGTTATCAGCGTTGTGTCCAGCTCCAATGGAAATCGCAGCGTGGTACCGGGTATGGTGAGGAAAATGAACCCCAGCCCAAGCTGGCACACACATCCCTTCCCTCTTCCCTTCCCCAGGGAGTGTTGACCACCCTTTCCCACCTTCAGCAGTTGAGGAGGGTTCTGTGTTTTCTCAGTGCAGACACATTTTTCCTCATTTCTGTTCCAAGGAGCAGGCAGGAGCAGGGACCTGGGCATTTGGCTTTTTCCCTGGAGTTGCACAGTGCAGTTGGACAGACAAAATTGCTTCTCTCTCGTTATCCTGGTGTGTCATATTTTTACTTTTCTGGTTTATCTTAATTTTTTATTTCCTTTAATTTACCTTATTATTCCCCCACTTACTTTAGCAGACTAATATTTCTGAGGCCAGGTTGGATGGACTTGGAGCAGCCTGGGCTAGTGGGAGTTGTCCTTGCTCACGGCAGGGGGTGGGACTGGATGATCTTTAAGGTCCCTTCCCACCCAAACCATCCTGGGATTCTGCGATTCTTCCACTGATGCTTGCTCCTGACACAGATTTCTTGTACCAACTGGGTGTCCAGGAAGAGAAACCCATTTCTGGCTGGTTGGCTCATCTCCTCCAGATTGTTTCTGGGGCACTTTCTTTCTGGCTCAGTTTTCCTTTTTTTTAAAAATTGCTTCCCTGTAGCTATTAGAAGTGGTAGAACCTCATCACCCTCAATAAAACAGAACCTGTGTATCCAATCCATCCTGTATATGGAGTATGTTGTAATTGGAAAGGTGGCAATTGAATGCTTATTTTCTATTAAACATATCTTTTTCTTTTATATTTGTAAATACTTTCTTTTACTTTCAAAAATATAGGAATATGGTTTCTATACTTTGCAAATGTAGTAATGGTAAACAAGATGAGTTCTATTTTTGGTGTAGCACATTAGTTATTGCTTCAGCAAGAGCCTGAATTAACTTACTTTATTTCTATAGTTTATTAAAAATAAAAGATGTATATTTTGTAGATGGTGTATTGGTGCTGGTGCAGTTAATTCCTGGCACACAGACACTCAAAATACAATGTTTTCTGCCCTCCTATGAGTAGTAGAATACCTGCTGTGAGGTGAGTGCAGGATTCAACATGACACATTTTGCTTGTGTTCACATGTCTGTGGTTTCTTTGTCTGTACATACATAAATCAGGAAAGAAGTAGAAGATTTAATAGATTTATATTTACATTTACTGTTATCCCTCATGTCCTTTCACAACTTGTTAGCTTAGTTGTCCATGAATTTAAATTCTTTAAATTGTGTGTAAATTAGAAAAACTCTAACTTGACACTTCATCTTTGAAGTTCTATATTAATCACTGGGTTTAAATGCTCTGTAGATAACTAACACTTGACAGCATTTATTTTGAATCCATTGCCATGGGAATATTGTATCACAACCAATATTTGTCTAGCTGGATGGCTGCAAGGACCCTCTACGCTAACACCTATTGCACTGACCGCAGTTTTTGCTGGAAATACTGATATTAGTGTGTCATCCATTGACCTGGGGAAGATTAAGTAGATTTATCTGCTTAATGGCTGAACAAAATTAGAGCAGATTGTTTTGGGGCTGGGCCGTGTAGCTAAGCCTGCAGGCAGCATCTGAGGGCAGTTTGTGAAACTGCCTCTCTTTGTACCCGTCTGTGGTGCAGTCAGAGCTGCCTGGCTCTGCTCCCAGCTCCTCCACACCAGGCTGAGCCTGCTTTGGTGGCTACAGGCAGGTTGTGTGCAAGTGAACACTCTTAAAATCAGCTGGTATCTTATTTTTAATTTTTTTTCTGAGATGTGCTGGGCTTTGGATCATATCTAATGGTACATGAAATAACTGTCAGTGGTTCTACGTCGGTTACACCAGACTGTTCACGAGGCATTTTTAGTACTACAGAGCTCCAGTTTTCTAGTTGCCATTTTTTTGTTTTGCTTTCCTTCCCTTCCAGCCCTCCTTCCCAACCTCAGCACCCTCTTTAAAAGACAAAGCCCTGCTTTCATTCTTAATGTCGCTGTACTCAGACGAATCATAGCAGGAATTAGTGTGGGTGGGAGTTACACACAGTGCTCTCAGAGTGTAACTCAGGAAGCTCTGGCCAAAAGTAGGATTTATGATCTACCTCTTTTGTCTTGGATATATTTAATAAATAGGAACCATGGTACTCCAGCTTTTTTGACGCAGTTAAGGAATCTGTGATGGAAATGGAAACAACACTTAAAGCCAATATTCAAAGCACTTGCTCCAGCAATACTCATTTCAGTGAGGGGAAGAGAAATCTGCTTTATGAGTTGCAGGTTAGACATAACTAGTACATGTAGTAGTAACACTGGTAGAAATGCAGCTGCAAGACTCTCTGTGGTTTGGCATTTCTGTTTCCATTTGAAATCAGGTTTTTGTTCCCCTTATGTTCTTCCCTTCATATTACATGGTCACATAACACTGACGTTTGGATGAGGGTGGATTACGGGCTGAGCTTGTAGAGTCAGGAATGTCGCTGAATCCCCGCCTTCTGCAGCTGGCAAAATAAATTTGTGATTTCCTGCTGTAGTGTTTTAGATTCTTTGTTTTCCCCTGCAGAATTAATGAGGCAACAGAACACTGCTGAAATCCTGTTGTCAAATGTGTCTGCATTCAGGCTTACTTTCTCAGGGCATTTTGTGTATGTGTGTGTTTTAGAGCATTTTAGTAAGTATCAAAGAAGCATTGCTTTTTCTAACAACTTCTGTTTTCAAAACTGTAGCATATGAAATAAGTTTCATAATTGTATTTTGAATTGTAGAGACAGTTCCTACTTGGAGTTAATATATGTTGTCATCATCCCTAGTTCTGTTAAATTCAAATGTAATAATCATTCATTTCAATATTCTCTATTTATATTTTAAAAAAATCTATATGGAACTAAACAATTGTTTATTCTAACACATGACTCTAGATAAGTAGAAGGAGGTATTTTCAAGGAGTATGACTGGAAAGGCCAGTCAAAGGAGCAAGTACAGTATTTAGCACTGATGCTGTGGTTAGCACTGCATAGCACACAAAAATAATGCTAAAAATATGCTAAAAATAGTAATGCTAAAAATAGTTTATCATCTGTTTTAATAAAATGAAATGCAGATTTATGGAAGGAAGGCCGTTTTCTTCTTGGAAAAAAAGGCTTGTAAAATTTGCTTAGTCTATGTGTGCAGGAATCTAATCTGGTTTCAGCACTGGTTGTTTGTAAATAGAATAATAATAATTTTTTCGCACCTGTGTCTTCCTTGTACCATTACATTTATCCTAGTGAACTTGCACATGGAAGTAATTTGGTATTTATTATTTCTAATCATTGTCAGCTGTGATGTAGGGGGGTCAGTTTATCCAGCTGTGGCTGATACAGCCTCACTGCTCTGAATGCCCCAGCAGGTCCTGTGCTGCTGGTGTTTCATAGAATTCCAGAGTGGGTTGGGATGGAAGGGAGCTTAAAGTTCATCTTGCTTCGACCTGCTGCCGTGGGCAGGGACACCTCCCACTGTCCCAGGGTGCTCCAAGCCCCATCCAGCCTGGCCTTGGGCACTGCCAGGGATGGGGCAGCCACAGCTTCTCTGGGCACCCTGTGCCAGGGCCTCCCCACCCTCATAGGGAAGAATTTCTAGTAATGTAATCCTAATCTCATCTCTTTTAGTTTAAAACTATTCCCCCTTGTCCTATCACCTTCTGTCCATAGAAAGAGTCCCTCTTTCTCTTTTTTATAAGCCCTTGTTAAGTACTGAAAGGCCACAGTGAGGTCTCCCCAGGGCCTTTTCTTCTCCAGGTGAATACCCCCAGCTCTCCCAGCCTGACTCCAGAGCAGAGGGGCTCCAGCCCTTGGAGCATCTCTGTGCCCTTCTCTGGCCTTGCTTCATCTTATGGAGTGTCCACTTATGCTGGGGGCCCCAGATCTGGAGGCAGCTCTGTGGTGGGGTTTCCTTGGGGTTAGCACAGGAGAAGGTTCTTCTGCTTTTCCTGGTTCTCCTATGCCTGAAACTGGGTAGTAGTGTTTTCTTGCAGGATGTTTGTGGTTCAGAGACCTACTTGGGTGACATACATATGTTTGTGATAAAGACTTTTTTGCTTTGTAGTGTAACTGGGGCATGATCAGTAGCAACAGTTGGACTGGATCATCTTCAAAGTCTTTTTCAGCCTTCATGATTTTATGATTCTAAGAACTCCTTCATTTCCACAGCACCGTTTGCTTGTTCAAGGAGGATCTTTAACTTCTTGTCAGGACCCATGAACTTATAGAGAGTGTTTTGACTTATAGGGAAAAGCTCTTGTCAGTATGAGTACCCGCTGAAAATGCACTACAATCTAACACACTCCCTCTCATGGAGAAAAACAGGGGGGATGTTGAGTTAAAAAAGGACTGTTTTCATGTAGGAGAGCAAAATGTTAGTGGTTTGACGTCAGCTGACCTGGGGAGCAGTCAGTGAGGGCTGAAACTGTGATGGGTGTGTGCCAGGGTTGTGAACAGTCTCTGTGTTGCTGTTTTGGACCTTGTATGCCCTTACAGAGCTGTTGCTCCTGTCTGTGAACAGCTTCCTCCTGGTTTTAGGGTAGTTTTGACAGCAGATGAGGTTTCATTGTAAAGATCCTTCCCTGGATTCCTTGGCAGGGAGGGAATTATCCAGCCAAAGACTGGGGGAATGTGTTGCACCTGGTAGTAATAGAGTAATAATTCTGTGGCCCCAAAACCTGATCTGAAAGGGGTCATTCTGTGCAATGTTTGAATTGTTTCTGTTTTGCTGGCTGTGCAACTCTACCAGCTCTCACTTCTTATCTTAGTTAATGCTAATGTGTGCACAAGCAAGCAGAAGGAGGAGCCCTGTGGATTGAATTTGGATTTGTTTAACCTTATAGTCTCTAAACTGAAAAAGCTCTGAGCTAATTAAAATCTCTTTCAGCATGTGTCTTGGGATGCGTTTGACACTGGCCATCAGCTGTGCCATTACAGAATTTTCAGTGTAACACATGACTTGGAGTGAAACCACCCAACTAGATGAGACAGAAAATTCTCATTCAGCGGCAGAGTTCAGATTAAATGTGTTAGCCATGTTGGCAGTATTGTAGAATCAGATTGTTCTTAAAACTTAATTTTTTTTCCCTCATTTTAGGGGTCAAACTCCTGCTGAATCTGACTTTCAAGTGCTTGAAATTGCCCGGAAACTGGAGATGTATGGCATCAGATTCCACCTTGCCTCTGACCGTGAGGGCACCAAAATCAATCTGGCAGTTTCACACATGGGTGTGCTGGTGTTCCAGGTACGGTGGGGATGGCAGACTGTGGCTGTCTGTCCTTTAGCACATCTCGGAGTTAAGTCTCTCATTTTAACATCAGGTGTCTCTGATGAAAATTTGATGTGTTCTGTGGTCAAAGAGTGTCATTTAAGCCCACAAAATACTGTTTGGTGCAGCTTGTTCTTCTTATGCAGAGTGACGAGCATCAAAACCAAGTGACAGTAAAGTAGAGGGGCTTTGTTTGAAGTTAGGTGTGTGATCAGAGAAAATCATCAATTCATTTGGAACAGCCCTGGGACAAGTCTGTCATCCTGGACTTTTGGTTTGGTTTCTCTTCTTTTCATATTCCAGTGTATTTTTACTGGGATATTGTTGCTCTTAGTGTACAGGAATGCTGATTGATTGGAGTGATTGGACCAATTAGTGTTACTGTGTTTGTTGTATTAAATAAGCGACTCAGTGCTCACAGTCCTGTTTATGAATGCAATGATACTGTTTTCCTCTCCCCAAAACACAGAGGCAGCTGATGTACTGAAATATTTCCATTTGGGTGCTCAGCTGTGTCTTACCTGTTCTTTGGGTACTGTGGGGCAGCTTCTTTTGGAGCTGCATCAGCCACTGCAGTCCTGCAATTCCTCTCAGACTGCTCAGTGGCCTCTCTTGTTTAAGGGAATATTGTCACCAGAGCTGAAAATCCAGCTGAATGTGTCCACGTACACGTGTCTGTATACCCACCACAGAATTTTGTTTGGCACTCTGCTTTTCTGAAACTTTTGCTAACATTTAATCGTTCTCATTTTAATTCAGGGTAACACAAAAATCAATACCTTCAACTGGTCCAAGGTCCGTAAACTGAGCTTCAAGAGGAAAAGGTTCCTTATTAAGCTCCACCCAGAGGTCTGTGTAAGTTTTACTGTAATACAGACTGGTCAGTGTTGAAAAAAATGCCTATGCTTCATTTTATTATGAACGTTTCTGGAGTTTGTGATTTTATAAAACAGCCTCAGCTGGGCAGGCTTGGCTTCATGATTCAAGTGTAAATCTTTCCTTTCTCACCCCATGACTTAGGATCTTCAGGTTTTGTGTTTCAATCTCAGCTTATCCTTGACACGAGCTTACACGTGTATAAATGTAAGACAGAAAAAAATTACTAGACCCAAGTATTTGGTGCACCCTGTCTCAGTACTTCTACTTTGAAAAAGTTACATCCACTTTCTTGATTCAAATGAGAATTACCTGATACACCTCAGGTAGGAATAGGTGGCTGAAATTATATTGTTGTAGCTTAGTTTTAAGGACGGTATGATTACTCTTGCTTCATCTTTTCTATACATCTGTATAGCACAAGTGTTATTTTTCATGCTTAGCTGATTTACAGTAGATGTTTTTGATTGCAGATGTCATCGAAGTTGTTGTTGCTTCCATGCTGGGTGACTAGATTGCACTCAGTCTCTAATTTATATTAAAATAGAGGAAAAAACAACTTTGGACAAAATATAATTACATGTATCAAGGACACCTGAAACAGGACACACTGTCTGCTCATGCAGCAATGTGTCTCACAAAGAGCCCTTCAGAAATTCCTTGGGAAAACTCTACTCTGACATATGCAGTATTTTCCAGTTTTGTCTAAATTTCAGGGAGACAAGCATCAGAACTCCTAAAAAAGGAATAGTATTTTAAATTAGCTACTATTTCACTTAAATATTTAAATTTCTTTGGAATTTCTAAAAGTGGGTTATATTGAGTATGTTTCTAAAGTCAAGTGCTTTTTAAACACTTTTACAATTTCAAGGTAAGCAAGCATTTTTGAAAGCTATTAAATAATTTTAACTGCATTCAGAATCACTCCCATTGTTTTAAGGCATATGAGAAATGACTTAGAAAATCCTGCATCTCACTGGAGTTCATCTTTTTTGTTGGCACCCATATGGGCCTTCCTTTTCTCCTTATGGTCATTTTAGGTGCTACTGAACTTCTGTGTTTTTTTCCCAGGGCCCGTATCAAGATACATTGGAGTTTCTTTTGGGAAGTAGGGATGAGTGTAAGAACTTCTGGAAAATCTGTGTTGAGTATCACACGTTCTTTAGGCTCTTCGACCAGCCAAAGCCAAAGGCTAAAGCAGTGTTCTTCACCAGAGGGTCATCCTTCAGATACAGGTAGGGAGACTCACAACAGCCTCCTTATGTCTTAGAAAATGAGATCAAAAGGAAGAAGTATTCTAAAGTCATTGCATCTCTAATGCTCATCCCCTGTGTTTGATAACCTTTGTACTTCTGTGGGTTCACAGTGGACGAACACAGAAGCAGCTAGTGGATTATATTAAGGACAGTGGGATGAAGAGAACCCCATATGAAAGGTAAGATGAAATACCTTTGTAAGGCAAAACACAACTGAGACTTTCACAGTGCCCTTATTGCCTAAATTTCAGTGTTTTTGTGCTGCTTGGAGGCAGGCTCATTCTCAGTTGCTGAGGTTTCCCTCAAATTTAGCTAAAGGTAGCTAAAATAAAATGTAGAAAAATTATTATTTTGTGATGATATAAGCATCTTAGGAAAGTTTTGGCACCACATTTTGATGTCTGTGGACAATGTGTGGCTTAGCTGTCTGAAATTTCAGCACGTACTGAGGATTCCATAATGGTGCTGAGGACCCGTCTGTGTGCCAGTGTAGCTGTGCAGTCAGCCAGTGGCAGAGCACGTAATGGAACTTGGGGTCTGCAGCTTTGAAACGGTGACCTAAAATACTCAACTGTATCTAAACATTTAAATATATAAATTAAGAATATGGCTTTTCATTATAAAATTGTTTTTTCCTTACTTGACTCTAAAGCTGTCCAGTCTACATGTGGGAAATTCCTCCTACTCCAAATCCTAACCCAAAGTACGTGTGGGAAACTCTTACTCCTAATCCAAAAGATTATAGGAATTTTAAAAAGTTTGCATTAATCTACTATTAATAAATATTTTTAATGTCTCAGACTCCAGTTGAGCTCCTTTTCTATATGAAAATTTGATTCTCTGTTAAATTCTTGACATAGAATGAATCTAACCATGAGTGTAATGCAGGATACCACTTTTTGGAGTCCAACATACAGAATTTTATATGATTGACTGAATTTTTATAAATTTGTACAATTGTTGCAGATTAGCTCATTCTGGTTCTGAAGCCGTTCCTCTGTAGATGTTTATAATAATGACAAAGGATGAAGTTGAGCTAAAATGTGCTGTTTAGTATCCAGTTAGTATTCAGCCCCAAGTTGTTCTTGAGTTCTCCTTTAGTGGTACCAAGAGTTCCCCATGAGCCAGGTGGGGGTCAGGCTCTTCTCCCAGGTAACAAGCGACAGGACAAGAAAAAATGGCTTCAAGTTGTGCCATGAGAAGCTTAGGTTGGATACTGGGAGAAATTTCTTAACTGAAAGGGTGGTCAGGCAGTGGCACAGGCTGCCCAGGGAAGTGTTGGAGTCGCCATCCCTGGAGGTGTTCAAAAAATGTGGAGATAAAGTGCTTGGGAACATGGATTAGTGTTGGGGGAACAGTTGGACTTGATGATCCTAGAGGTCTTTTCCAACCTTCATGATTCTCTGATTCTGTGAATGATCTGGATCTTGCTTTATTCCATTTTTGTGTGTTTCCTACTCTTGCATCATTTAATTTACAAGTCTTTTGACCGTTTAAAACTTGAACTAGTTATTAACAAAACGTGATAAAATAGAGCTTGAGATGTTTCTGTTGGCTACTGGAATGGCAGTAAGGGATGGGGGAAGGAACGAGGCTGATGCATGTCTTGGATGCTGACAGGCTGCTCTGTTCCACAGGAGGCACAGCAAGGTCAGAGCGTCCACTCGCGCCTCCAACACCGACGTGCCAAAGCAGGTCAGTTCTGCAGCGCTCTCGGTGCTGTGGTCGGGCCATGGACAGACAGCTTTCTGAGGCCATAGTGAGGGAGTCAACTCACCAGAATTGCTTCCACTGTTTGCTCTTTGTCTGTCTGCACGGTTCTTTTTGTTGATGTTACTGATCTGATAGTTGTAGCCAGTGGAGTGTGAAGTGAGTAGTATTTTATTCAAAGTTCCGCTGAACCGAAAAGGAAATGTTGGGCTTTCTAGTGTGCTGTTATTTCAGAGGATTAGTTTATCTCCAGGTACTCTCTGACTGCTCTCTGGCAGTCTCAAGGCAGTCTCAAGATGCCTTCTGCAGGACATGGCAAGAAACAATAATTTCACTGAATATGCTTGTATTATATGGGAGAGATTAAGGAAGCATCACAGAATTTCACTGTCGTTTTGTTATTTTTCTGTGTGGATGCTTGTTCTGCTGTAAAATACATGCATTTATTTATCCATCCAGTTATCAGAATTTAGGAAAAAACCCTTGCCTTTTACATGGGCTGCTGGATCAGGTTCTGTGCAGTGTTTGCTGTAAAGTGAGCTCCTGTGAAGCGTGTACTCTTTCTGCATCTGGATGTAACTGGGTGTAACATTTGCTTTTATATATTACAAAAACCTTTTCATCTGTTGTATTTCTGCTTTTTCTTTTTTCCTTTTAGAGTGTCCCATTCACTGAGGGCTTGAGAACTCCAGGGTCTCCTGCCTCAACAGCTGCCCCCTTCCACTCGGTTCACTCCTTGGCCAGTCCTGCTTCTATCCTGCCCACGCTTGCTGAACCCAGCCCTTCCTCCTTGGACCCCCGAGCATCGTACACAAGGATTCCAGACAAAACCACTGCAGCACCAGTGGAAGAAGCGGGGAGGAAGCTGATGCAGCAGCCTGGATCTCCCGTGCTCCAAGGTGTTGGGTTTGGTAGTGTTGCAGGAAACTGTAACCCGTCTTGTCCTGTTGTTGAGAGTGGTTGCGGTGTAGATGTAGAGAGGAGTAGTAAGGAGAGCAGGGTTGCTGGCTGTAAAAATGACAATGATGAGGATGACTTTACCACAGGTGTATTCACTGCTGAAAAAGAGCAGCAGCGTGGCAGCAGAGGTGCCCCTCTTTTCACACTGACAGGTTCCCAGTTACAGGTCTCAGAAGAGTTTATTGATGATGACCCAGCAGAAATGTCCTTTTTTGCTGGGGGCTCTGAGGCGTTTTCCTATGTGTACAGTGGGTTAGAATTAAAGGGTTCTGAGTTTTCTAAGTGTCTGTCAGAGTCGGCTGGTTTAACTGCAGATGCCCTCCAGCAAAACACAGTCTCTGCTCAGTCGAGCCCCGACAGGTACTCAACCGAGGCTGTGGATATGAACATGGAAGAGGAGTTTGAATTTGAAGAAGGGAGCAATTTCAACGGCAATGAGAGGCCATCAGACACCTCGGAGCTGTTTGAGGTGAAGGCCCAAGCGAGCAGAATGCAAAGCCTCCTGAGCCCCTCGGAAACGAGCTCCCTCATCAACAACCGCTCCGAGAGCAGCTCCCTCAACAACCTGCCGCTGAACGGGACCTCCTCGCTGCACGCCTACGGCTCTGCCAACCACTCCGAGGCCAGCTCCATGCTCAACTTCCCTGCCTACTCCGTGCGCTCCGAGTCCAGCTCAGCCTTCCAGTTCACGGACATTATTGACCAGCTGGAGCAGCTGAGCTATCCACCCACCACCACAGAGGACTCCAGCAGCACGGACACCGACTCCTGGGACTCCGAAACGGCCGCGCCTCTGGATGTAAACCTTTTCTTTCGTAACCCCTTTGCTCAAACCACCGGGGACAACTGTGCCTTTGACTTTCAGAATAATTTAAAAAATCTCACGCAAGAAGACTGGACAGAGAAGTCACAAATCAATTGATTCTCTTGATTTTTGTGATGGATCCCTCTACGCTGTTCAGGCTTGGAAGTCAGTAGGGTGTGATATCAGTCAATCAATCCAGTGGCTGGATTTTAAATCGCATAATGTAGTTGATTTTTTAATTTTTTTTTTTAATTTGTGTGCCTCTCCAATGTCCCTCAAAGCATCCAAGTATTGGTGCTGTGTTTCTGTGCATCACACTTCATCAAGAATGGGTTATAATAGGCTACAGTGTTGGAAAATACTGCATGTAGGAAAAAACACTGATTTCAGAGAATTTTAAGTATCAACTGGCTCATGCAGACATCACAACTTACTGAAGGATTTCTTCGGCTGTAAACATATCTGTAAGAGTCTCATATAATATGCTGTTCCTCCAAAATCCGAATAAAAGAGTCACTTTTGCACATGCTTGTTAACCAGCAGCTGCAGCCACTAAATTGCATGTTTCCCTGCGCTGTAGCAAGATCCTCATTTGGGGTTTGTTTTTGTTTCCACAATCAAAAAAACCAAACAGTCTTCAAATCATCTCTGAAGGACAGTTTTAAAACGCCAACCTGTGCAACACGTCTGTGGTATGCTTTGAAGAATAAATAGCCTGTACCTACCTTTGGAAGGTAGTTTGGAAGAGGGAATGTGTATACAACCAAATGGAAATAACAGTTTCCAAACTTCTTGTGAAGACAAGCTTATTTGCTGACTTGCAGATGTCTTCAGCAGTCCAGCAGCAAACATTTTGCAGCAGTTTGGAGATACACAGAGACTATAAAAGCACTTAATCCCATCACATTTCCCTTCTTTCTCGTTATTAATCACTCTGCGTAGAAGTACTTAAAAATGAATTCAGAAAAGAGTCCTGTATCTGTGGAAGACAGCTGGTGGTAAACCTGGTGTTAGCTTTAACTTTTTCTTTAAAATATGGACTGTATTCAGAAAAATACTGTAATTTTTCTGAGAAATGAAGTTGTTAGGAGAGGTAAATACTGGGGACAACAATTAGAGCTTCAGGGCTTTTGTAAATTCTTTTAGACAGGTGACTTTGATGTGAGATTTGAGCTGTAAGTTTGGAAGTGTAATCGAAAAGACAATTGAATTGTTGCTTAACTGATCACATTTAATTTAGCAACATTTATTGAGGCAAAACAACAAAAGTTGTGAAGTATCCTTCCCAACTGCCATGGATTGTGGGGGTGAAATTCTGAGCTTCAGCTTGTAAGAGCATTTTTTTGACTATATACAAGCAAGAATGGGAAATCTGTAACACCTGACCCAAATCTTGTGATGGAAAGCATCATCTCCTTCAGCCATTTGGTTCTGGGGTTCCCTTCTGCCCAGTTTTCAGTCCTTTGCAGAGAGAGTGCAGTACTAACACATCTGATGCCTCCAAAATAAGCAGCTTAGTTACAAACATAACTTTATGGTCGATATTATTGATACCAGTTTAAATATGGTCTTGATATATCGTTAAAGACCTTCATTGCTTAGTCAAACATTTAGAAAATACTCCTATTTCTCAAAATTCTGATGACTAAAATCTCGATGGAATACTTTTCTACATGAGGCAGAACACGAGGAGGTAAAACCTCCTTTAGTCACTCATTTCTTCCAGTTTAATTTTACCAAGGTATAACTATTCTGCACAGTGCTTGCTTTTATCTTGTGTTTGAGTGGAACGTGTGTTGTCCCATAAGAAACCTTTCCCCTTTGCCAGCAGCAGAGCCAGACAAAGCACATTCAGAACAAAGTATTAGCTCAGACCTCCAGTAGTGCACAAGAAGGTGCTGTTTTTTTTGCTGTATGTTACTTCTGTTTTATTTCTTTCCTGTTGGAATGTGTGTTCTGGCTCTTTGTGGGACTTTATTCAGGCCTGTGGAGATGATGTCGTGGGTGTGTGGTGTGACATTTTGAAATAGGACTTGGAGGAGGTCTGCAGTGCTGTAGGGAGCTGGTGCCTTTAAGTATGTTTTTAGGGGGTTTGTCTGATCTCTTCCCAAGATGAACTGCATTATGTAACCTAAGGAAGAAAAAGAAAATCAGCAAAAAGACAGAATTCTGTCTGCAAACTCTGTAACAGGTGGTAGCATCAGGGACAAGTATATAGATAAAGATGCAGAGAAAGGCTGTTGATGTTTTTGATCTTTTAAAAAAGGAATCAGGATTCAGCTATTACATATAACTGTGTCTGCTGCTGTTTCATGTCCTGTGCCTCAATCACAAGCATTCCTTTAAATGTGGTAGAATAGCTTAATATGGGAATAAATCCAACTAAATTCTCTTAGTTTTCAAAAGATCTTGGTAAAAAGCTGCCTGTATTATTAATGCACAGGCTTGCCAATTTGCCTTCTTGAACCACAGTTAGTTTGAAAAGGCATCTTCCATGTTTTTCTTCTTGTATTTTGTAGCGTGCATATCTTTTATTGGCAGTTCTAACTCTCAGGGATTTTATTTTTTTTCTTTTCTTTTTTTTTAAAGAAAGCAATAAGATTCTTAGTGTAGTGCCCCTTTTGTTTTCCAGAGGAATGGTGGTGACTAGGATTTCAGTCTTCTATCTTTGGGCAAGTTGTGTGGCTCCACAGGTGAGGGGAGCTTTGACCCTGGTACGGATCTGTTTAGATGAAGATTTTAGGTACAGAATGAGAGTTCAGAGCTGCTGCTGTGCCCCTGTTAGTTCTATCTGTGCTCTGGCTGACTGATAATGTAGAGCTGTCATGGTTTCCTTCTGTGCTTCACTTGATTTCCAAAGCCACGTGGCTTCTGAGGATGTCTGAGCTGTGTTGTTTTGTTCCAGGTTTCCCAGACAGACACAAAAGAGCAGAAAATTTGGTTCATAAGTAGAGTTTATTATTATAGCAAGAAAGCTGTGAGCAAAGGTTCTTCATCATTTCCTTCAGAGACATACGTTCAGATTCACTTTCCAGTAGAGATGGAGAGAAAACCAGCTGCCCTCAAGGGAATGCAGCAGCTCAGACCTGCTCAGGGGGCTGGAGCACCGTGTGTGGGTTATTTCCGTGCAGTGGAGCTGTCCTCTTCTCCCTTGGCTGTCTCCTGAGGTGGCAGGAGAAGGTGGGACAAGGAATGTCTTTCTCTGCTCTGTCCCCTTCATTTATTTTTGGGGGTGAGGGGAGTGCTGAACTGGAGAGCAGAGTGGTGTGTCCTGAGTCCTGGCGATGCTGCTTAATTTCCAGCACTATTCCTTGTGGTTTGTTTTATTTTCTTGTTACAGTGTTGATACTAAAACTTAGTTCCTGGTACTGATTCCTGTTTATTTCCTGAGAACACAAGTTTTCCTTTCATGAAGGTGGCTGGTGAGCTGGCAGTGTGAGAGCCAGGAGCCTTGCAGACCCCGGGCAGTGACCTCTGCTGCGGGAACCACAGGGCATGGAAAACAGGGGAAATGACTTAGGAAAAATGACAAGATTGAGAAGATCTTTGTTGAGTATCATATGCAAGAAAGCAGCATTTGAGGAGCAGTGGTAGAGCAGGTAAAACCTAGGTGTAAACTCTGTGACCATGGCCAGTGAGCGATCATCCCCCCTCTCCTCCCAGCACGCACCTCTGCAGGTGATGCCTTTTTCTCTGGTCCAAAAATACAAGTCAGGCACAGGGTGATAAAAGGGTACCTTTGTATGAGGATCCTCATGTGCACAAATTTGTCAGGTACAAAAGGCCAAAGATGAGCGCCCCGTGTAACGCGTGTACAATTTTTATAGGTTCTGCAAATTAGCATATCTGACAAGAACCCCTCAATTAGGAACCTGCCTGGTGAAGTAATTTCCCCAGTTCTAGTACCTTCTAGATTCTCCCTGCTTAGGGATGAGATCCAGGCCCTGTTTACAAAAATATGTCTCTGAAAGCTGGTTTCAGCCTTGGTTTGTAAGGAGAACCAAGACAGCACAGGGATCCTGGAATTTGTGTTGTCTTTCTGCCTAGGAAGATGTTGAAATTAAGCTACAAAGCTACAAGTATGTGTGTAAAGGATACAGAAATACATAAAAGGAAAAAAAGCGTAAAAACCATAATGGCATCACAGGTACATCCTTGCACATTTGCTTTGTGCCTCCCACCCTGTGGGGAGCTGGGGATGCACACAGGTACAAGCATTTCTAGCCAGGGCACAGGTTTTAGTGCTGTGTTTTTCCACTGGGAGAACCACAGGGGTTTCCAGGTGTGTTCTGCTCTTCACAGTGCACCCAGCAGCTGTTGCAGCACCCAGCAAAGGGAGTGTGCCCGGGCTCCGAAGTGAAGCAGGACTGTTTTCCATCCCTCCACGTCTCTCTGTTCTGTTTTGGCAAACACATGCAGCTGTGGGATGCGTGCCAGTATTAGTGGCTTTTCCCAGTGAGTCAGGCTGCTGGGTTTAACTCTCTGCAGTGAGACTGAAAGAAACTGAAATGGGTGATTTGAGTGAGTGATTTAATCCCCACCTGTACTTCTCTGTGTGTGTACTTACAACCCTTCTGCTGCTTAAACACATTTATTAAATGTAAAGTGCTACATCAGAGCATTTTGGATCATCATCTATGCAGTTAATGAAACTTAATTTGCACAAAACATGGGTCATGGAATATTCTCTGACCTATCCATCACCTGAATTAACTAAGCTTTGTTAAATTTACTAACCTGTGTTATCTATTGTGCGTAGACTTTGTAATTTTAAAGTATCCATTAGTAAATAATACATGGTGTATATTCCCAGGACTTGCCATATTTTATCTTAGGCTGGAATAGGCTGATATATCAATCTACTCTCAACTTTCACTTTAATTTCCAGTAAATTTCAGAGTTGCTGAATAATCTGGATAATACCAAGTATTGATCTCCTTTTTCCTGTGCTTATTTGTATTGTGGTCATAGGTGATTTTGTTTAAGGGATTTTTATTTTGGTATTTTGGTGGCTTGGTTATGGTTTGGCATTGGGCGTTTTTATTTGGGTGGGTTTTTTTTTTGATGGTGGTAGATTTTGTCTAGTTGCAAGTCTTGGTAGGGGTAAGATTTTGTGAAGACACTAATAAAAGTTGTTATAATTTTATGCTTTTTTTGGGTGCAAACCTGTCGGTAAGTCATTCCCATTATTGTCATTTTGCCAAATGTTCTAAGCCATAATTACTCAGTACGGAATGAGTGTAATCACAGATCTCAATACAGTCCTTTAGCTGTCATTGCCTGTCATTTTTGGGCGCTCTTACACCTCACTTGTCACAAGGGCTGTGTGTATATGTATGCCTGTACATATACATTCTGTGAACACGGGGAGACTTTACACTTCCAAACGCATCATAAAATCCGCGTAATTAATTACCTGCCCGTGGGCTCCCGTAGGATTACTCCAGTGGGTGAGCTGGAGGTTTGGGAGTTCAGTTTTGGCACGTGACTAACTGAAGCTGGTCTGTGGGAAGGCGTTCCTGTGCGTTTTGCAGAGCCACAACGTTGCGCGGTTGCCCGAAGCCCAGAATTCCCGTTTATGGGGAACGTGTGCCTTGGTTAGAGGGACTCCCCAGTCCCATAGGTGCTGCTCTTGCCGGGGCAAGACTACGTTCGAACAAAGAGAGCTGGAATTTTTTTAATTGATCTCTTGAACTTTATCTTTTATATGGTAAAATGTTTATTGAATTATATTGTTGGGGTTTTGAGTATCTTTGTGTCTGTTCAGATTGCCAATTATGAACCTACAGATTTGTACTAATTCATAATTTTAATTGTTTATGCAATAAAACAAGGAAAACTTTGATATAAATGACAACATGGGCTTTTTAGCTTTATTTTCATTATCCTTATCTTTGAAATAGAATAAATATTTGTTCTCCTAGCCAAGGCATCTTATACTTTTACTCCCAGCTTTCTCCACACAGTTTCCCCCCTGTACCACTTTGTTGAAAATAGAGCACAGTAGGCAAACACTGGTGGGTTTCAAATTCCTGGTTTGTGCAGATCTTTTGCTTAGGATACAAATGGGACTAGAAGCTCAGATGTCTTTGTAGCAATTATATTTATTGTGGAGGCCTTTAGCTGGGTATGTCCCTTGAACTCTCTCTCCTGTATATCTGTTTTTATTGGAAGATTGTCCTTTTTTTGCAAACATAGCATGTGAAGGCAATTGCATGTTTTCTAGCTGGCAGGTTCTCCTTCAGGTGTCTGTGACCAGTGTTTAGGTAAATCCTCTACCCTGCAGACAGGGCTTTTGCAAGGTGCAAAGGTGGCAAAAGAAGGGTGGCTGTTTGGGATTGTCTCAGCTGTTTTATGGGCGTAACTATAGAACCAGGGCCAACCTTAGGATTCTGCCAGTACCACGTGTAGGTGTGACTTCACAGGTACACAGCACTGGGGCACGTGCCAAGTGCTGCAAATGTGCTTTAAGGTTTCACGTGACCTGTACCTGTTCGAGGATTAAAAAGAGATCTTTGAATTTAAAGTCTCTTGCGTTGGTTTTTTAGGCTCTTAGATAATTTTCAAGATTCTCTTCTCTCCCAACTATTTCTCATCTTTTTAAAGGGAAGATTTGCAGAGGGGAAATCTGCTAGTTGTGATGTTTTGAAATAAGGAAGATAGGGAAAATATCCATGATTTTACTTGTAGTACATCAGCTTGCTAATGACTTCAGTCTAGAAATAACACTCTGTACTTTCACTCTAGAAATAATCATTTGGTCTGTGCATGTGATGGGTTCAGCAGGGCACTGGGTAGAAGGGAGGCTCTGAGCAGGCTCCCATCATCCTCTGGTCAGCCTCTGCAGGGCTTTAGCCTGAAAATAATCTTGCCTTTTGAAGTAGTGATCATAGCAATGACACAATAATAAAGTTGTACCTTTAAGTGTTTTCTGTGAAATACAAGAGATTTGATTCCATTTGATAAGGAGCTGTTGCTAATATTTGACCCTCACATAGCTTTTGTCCATCCCATAATCCTCAATATTATTGGGGTACTATTTTAGTTGTCTGCCTTTGAATTATTTTAAGCATCCAGGCACAAATCTTACAGAACCTGTATTTTTTGTTTTGGCCAGCCTGTACACTCAAATCTGGCTTTCTGTGTAGGAATTGAATTTAGATTGAAGAATGAAAATACCTGCTGAAAAAAATAACTGGGAAGTGATGCCAAAAGCTTGCTATCTTTTTATTCTGCTTGTTATCTCAGTGAAAATCAAATGGAACCTGCTTCTACGTGACCACTGTTACACAGTAGCTGTGGAGGATATTCTCAGCATTCTCACCGGATTCTGTAGCTGTGCTCTTGCATACTACAGTGCTTTTGCAATGTTTTATTGATTAGTTTTTATTTTTTATTTCTATTACATGTATGCTGGTCTTTATGAAACTGTGGGTTTGTTTGCTTAAGGACACGTGTTTCTAACTATGAAATGTAACTAAGACATGTTAGTATACTTAAAGATCTTTGAGTATGTGGAATATTACACCGAGCTGATGCATTTTTGGATGTTGCCTTAAGTGCATTTGTGTGTGATGTGGAGGCAGAAGTTTGTTGTGTACAGAATGCAGCCATGTTCTGACAGTCTGGGCTGCAGCGCTGAATTCCCACGTCATTGCTTGGAGGCCTGGCTTGTGCTCACAGCATGTACAGACACCAGTTTGGGATGTTTGTGTGCCTTACTTGTAGGGAACAAATTTCCACTTCATGCAGAACGTTGAAACACAGAAACATCCCTCTGAAAGAATGATCCCTTTTAATGTAACTGGAGGGTGCTGCCTGTGGGGAAGGCAAGACCTCGAGCACCAGGGTTTGACGTCAGAGGGAATAATTCCCGAGATTTGATCTTCACATCAATATTTCTACCTAATTAGGAGTTTTCTACATTGAACAGCATTGAAATGGCTTCTCCCTTTACCATCCTTCTCCATGAGAATGAGGAATTGCTGTATGTCCAACCTGCTTGCCTGGAGTCCTCCTGTGCTGCTCTGGTGGAGAACACTTGGGTTATGAGAATGAAAATTTCAGTCCTCGCTTGTAATATCATCTGCCAAGACACACCATCACACTGAGCTTAGATCAAACATTTAATTAAGCAAGTGTTAGCCAAAAAGCTAACCTGAGCTGCTCTGTGACTTCTTATAGCCTCTTCTAGAAAAAAAAAATGGGAAGTGACAGGACAAGAGGGAATGGCCTTAAGCTGAAGGAGGGTAGTTTTAGATGGAGTAAATTCTTCCTGGTGAGGGAGGTGAGGCCCTGGCACAGGGTGTCCAGAGCAGCTGTGGCTGCCCCATCCCTGGCAGTGCCCAAGGCCAGACTGGACAGGGCTGGGAGCAGCCTGGGAGAGTGGGAGGTGTCCCTGCCCATGGCAGGGGTGGGACTGGATGGGCTTTAAGGTCCCTTCCCACCCAAACCATTCTGTGATGCTGTGAATGTGCCTCTCATTTCCATCAGTCACACTGGCTTTGGGGAGGCGTTCTTGCTTTCGGATTCAATGTTTGAAATTAATTTACTGGCCGTCTTCTGTTGGTGGTGATAAAAGGTAGAATAACCCGACTAAAAAAGCAGGGTGGTTTATAGCAAATTATATCCCATTTGCTCCCGCTGTATCCGAGCTTTCAGGCTGTCTGGAAGCAATTCAAGGTACAGATTCTGAAATTTGTCGCTACTTCGTGTTAAATTCCAAGAACTTAAAGAAGCTCATCACCCCTGCAAGCTCATTTGTTTGGAAGCTGTTTTTTCAGCATTCCTGGCATGTAAAAGCAAACTCGAATCCTGTGCCTGGATAGGTGAAACAAATGCTTTTCTCAGTGTTGCTTCCCTGGGGTGATATTAAAAGCGATGTGAATGCACAAAATGCGCAGGGAGAAGCAAAAATCTGCTCCAGAATTGGTGCTGGCCCAGTGTACGAATAGTTAACTCGGCAGCCTGGATGATCTGAATCTCTTCCAGGTGACCGGGTGCAGCACTGTTTAGCTTCCTGCGTTTGTCCATGTGGAATTACGGGCTGGGGCTGCCTCGCCCTGGGTGTGCTTTCCGAGCCTGAGCAGCTGGGAGTCGAAAGCTCCCAACCCCTCCTGCAGCACCCATGACGGTGTGAGGAGTTACTGTGTATCTGGGAGGGCTGTTTTTTTTTAAAGTCTTCCCTGGTGATTTCTGAGTAGTCTGGGAAATGATGATTTGGCAGCTTGGGGTTGGCTGTTGATTTCCCCATTTGTCTTCAGGCGGGTGGTTTAGCACTTGTGACACAACAAATCCTGCTGGGGAGGCTTGGGAGGGTGTTGGGGCTGTAGATGTTTAAGTGCTGGTACCTGTTTAGTTGCCTGATCTGAGAAAACTGATTTGTTTATCACAGAGAAGATCAGAAAAGTAGTATGTGAGGTTAGGAGGAATTCTTTGGGTGTAGTGTGTCTGTCACCTTCCTTAGGCCCAGAAAAGCTTATCTTGAATGGTCATTTTCACCCCTGAGGGCGGTCTACATGCTGAAAAGAGGAGGCTTAAATTCACTGTGATGTATCAGAAATCTCAAAAGGGTCCACAAAATAATAATTTTTTGAAAAAGACGTTTAATAACCTAAAGCAAAGTGGTACCTGTTGCTTCTAACAGGTTTAGCTGTGGATCGTGTCCATCCAGTTAATACTCAGTGCTGCAAAATTGTTTTCCTTGAGATTATTCTGCTCGCATACTTAGAAAAGCCAGGAATGATTTTTTTCCATGCTCCTTCTTTGAATAGCAATCAGCTTTCCTTTCCCTTTGGACCTGTTTTGGAGATACCTTCAGAAATCAGGCTATTTCTAAAATACTTTGTCTTCTGGAGTGGCAAGTCATGGAATAGTTTATCCTAGCTTTTCCCTGTGCTGAAAAGTAACTTTTATATTGAAAAGCAAGAATTAAAAGCTGTATTCTTGTCCCTGCAATATAACCCTGTGTTGTGAACTGTGCTGTTACTCAGCAGCACTTTTTCCTTGACAATGAGTAATTTATCCTTCCCTTAACTGTGGTTGTGGCAGTGTCTGTCCTTACTGCACTGCCATATAATCTCTGGGATACAGGGAACACTCCCTTTACTTTGAGATACACACTGAAGTCTTTGGATTTGTATGCCTTTTTGCTCTTTTTCTTTTACCTTTTTAAAAATAACATGAGATTGCAATTCTGGTGTGCTGTAACAGTGGAAAATCACCTTACTTGCATTATCTTTGAAATAATTTTCTCTCCTTTTCCACTCCATTTTCTTGTTGTCTCCCCACCCAGGCGTCCCCGCGGACCATTCCCAGCTCTCCTCCCTTGTGCTGAAGAGTCCCCTAGGCTTGACCCCAGCGTTTCAGGTGAACTTGAACGCAGTCACCCAGGGCTCATCGCCTCTGCTGAGCCCCGTCCTCAGCGATGCTGGCGGGGCCAGGATAGAAGAGGATGACGAAATGAAACGGAAGGTAAGGTCACGGTGTAGCTGGGGAATGATGGTACCAGGTGGGAGCTGTGCTGGGCACTGCAGGTGTGAGGAGGTGGGAGCTGCCACGCGAGGAGCTGTGCTGGGCACTGAAGGTGTGAGGAGGTGGGAGCTGCCAGGCCAGGAGCTGTGCTGGGCACTGAAGGTGTGAGGAGGTGGGAGCTGCCAGGCCAGGAGCTGTGCTTGCTGGCTGCTGAGTGCTGGTTGTGTTTTATTCTGTGGTAGCTGTGGTAAAACTCCAGGCCGGTCGGTTGTGTTGCGCTGTTGTGGCAGGAGTCCCCGGTGCCCTCCTGGCACCTTCTTGTGTCTCCTTGGCATGCCTGCTGGGACCACCTGCCCCAGTTTTGGCAGGAGCAGTGTGTCAAAATCCACCTTTTGTACCCCAGAATGGAAACGAGTTCAGGTTGGACGTTAGGGAAAGGTTCTTCATTCCGAGGCTGATTCCTGGAACAGGTTCCCTAGGGAAGTGATCATGACACCAAGCCTAACAAAGATCAAGGAATGTCTGGACGATGCCCCTGGTCACAGGGTTTATTTTCAGGTGGATCTGCAAGGAGTGGGGAGCTGGACACAATGATCCTCAGAGATCCTTTTTTATTAATGTATAAGGTGCGTGTTTCCTGGGTTCCTTCCTTCCCATGCAGTCTCTTCATGGTCTCATTGGTCTATCTCACTGTATGTTGTTCCCCAGGTCATGATTTCTGACCATGACAGGACCTTTAGCAGGATCCTGAGGTGTTCCCCTTGAACTGTGGAGGACCTGAGCTCAGTGTGAATTCTCTCACACCTATTTCATCATGGGCTTGGTCAGCAGAGCTGGCTGTGTTGTTGAAGTTGTCCTCTCCATGGCTGACCCTTCTGTCCGGAGAGACGTGGACAGTGCTCTGGCCTTGCAGAAGCTTGAGTCTCACTTTTCTGGGCAGAGGGGGACTAAAATGCCTCTGACTTTTGCAGGTGCAGTGAGTCCCAAAGCAGGAACAGCTTTGGGTCTTCGAGATGTGCTTCTGTGTAGGTGCTGCTCCGTGCCTGGGCTGCTTTCTTTCTGCCTACCAGTGGGCACTGGTTGCTTTAACCAGGGCCTCCCCCACATGATGTGGGGTTTTCCTCACCCTCACGTAGAGCTCAGGATTTGCTGCATTTCTTTCCAGTAGGATAGAGAAGTCCACCTAACAGTAGAGTTCCATGACCATTTTTCTGGAAGACTCTCTGCTCTCCTTGCCTTGCTTGCAGAGAGATTTGTTCACTCTTTGGTGCTTGGGAAGGATCCAGGACCTTCCATTACAGTGCAAGGAAGGCTCCACTGTCCAAACTCAGTTCCATAGGGAGTCAGTGGCCACACTGGGATCTACATTTTTCCATATAGCCTCATAGAGGAAGAAACCACTTTGTGTGGTCTTTGCTTCTGCTCTTCTGCTTGCACCATCCAGCGTTCTGGTTGACTTACCTCTGTCAGGATCAGGATCCTCAGACAAGAAGGTCACAGGCCCCTGCTCTCTTTGGTGTCTTTACCTTGTTCTTGGGCACCTCCAGGCACTTCTGTGATGCTGTTGAGAAACACCCATGGTGTGGACGTGGTGTGAGTAAGTGCTTGCCAGAGAGAGGAAGGTTTAACCAGTAACTGGGAGCTGAGCTGCAGACAACCCACCCAACTGTCAGCTTCCCTGTCTCATTTAGACTTTTTGAGGTGGAGTTTATAGCTTTGGCTGCTCACTCTACTATTAGTTTCCATAGTTATTTTAAAAATAACTCCTCATTTATCCTTGTAGCTCGGAAATAATGAGCAGAGACTGTGTTAGCTGACTTAAACGTGAAGCCCAACCTTTTCTGCTGCATTCTGCTGTTTTGGCAGCTTGTGTTCTCCTTCAAGCTGAAACTGATTTATAAAAGCAAGACTCCTTAGAAGGGACCTCCTTTTTATTGTATTGATCTTAAGCTTGATCAGCTCCTGAGCATTCCAGGCTTGGATGTCTATTCAGAGCTGTTATTTTAAGTGAAACACACCCAGGAGGAAACCTGTGTTAAACTGGTTAAATTTCACGGGAGCTTTTCAGCTTTATTGTACAAGAAAAATGTAATCTTACAGTATCTCTCTGACTAGAGCTCTGATTTGAAGATGATACTGCTGTAGTTACACCTGGTTAATCAGGGCATGTTCTGCAAACTCTCCAGCCCTCACAAGGTGTGCTGGCTGCTCTGTGCTGCCCTGGTGCTGCTGGTCCTGTACTGAAACCTTGAGAAAGGTGAGGGTTTTTTCCTCCTTTTTTTTAAAAATCACTGTGCTTTTCTTTCATCTTAGTGGTAGATTTCTCCCTGTTCCTTTTCTAATGGAGGTTGGTTGTAGCAACCCACTTAAAAAAGGGCATTGAAGGTAGGCTTTTTGGGGGAGTTCCCCCACTCAGAGTTATTTTTAACACTTCTGGAGCCTGGTGTTTGAAGTGAAAATTTATAAACATTTTTGGCCATTACAAGTTCAGAGTAGAACTCTTCACTCCCCACAGGCTGGGGTTGCTGCATCTGGTGGGTGCTGAAGGTTTCCAGGTGGGACTGTGTGTACGTGATATGGTGAAAGAGCAGTTTTTCCAAGTGGGGATATTTGCCTTGATGCCTGCTGTGGTTGTAGAAACATTTTCTTTGGACTTTAGAAGGACGTTGCCACCTCAGAGAGTTCTTGTGTTTGGTTTTTTGAGGCATGAGCTGATTTTCTTTCCCCTTGCAGAGCCTGAGCAGTAGCGAAGGGGTTTGGGAGGGCCCCTGTGCACTGTGACAGCCTTTCCACCCCTCTGGTGCAGGGTCTGCCCAGCAGCTGCTGCCAGCACTCAGAACAAGAGATGCACTTAGGACTGGTGCAAGACTGAAAAAAAGCAAGTTAAGGGCGCCAAATTCCACCAGGGAGCAATTTAGAAAGAGCAGGAACTTCTGAGAATAAACAGAAAGGGCTGATGTGCTGGAGAGGGAGAAAGGAAGAGAAGATGCCTGGGAAAAGAAAAGCATCTCTTGTGCCCCAGGTTAGCACACAGTCAGCTGGAGAATGAAGCCAAAACCTGCAGAAATGCTCAGAGGTGGTGAAAAACGTGATCCATGCAGGCTGTGAGAAGTGACAGGTTATGACCAGGGTGTGGTTTTAGTTTTTAAAAAAGCCCCCCCGTCACTGCCTGCCCGTGTAAAAGTCACACTCCCACGTTTTCACACTCCTTCATGCTCTGTAAGGTTTCAAAGAGGTGCAGTAGGATCCTGTACATGGTCCAGAAGGGGATGTACCCAGAGCTGTGTAAAAACACCCCTGACAGCAGAAACTCTCCTGTCATGTAAGGAACTGCTGAGGCTGGTGGGTGAGATGGTGAAACTGTGTCACCTCAGGCTTCAGGGAGGGCAGAAAAATGATGTTGTTTCCTTTGGGTTGTTTGAGAAGGATGCCCACTGAGGTTCAAGAGCAGGTGAGACTGCAGTCAGGTAAATAACCCAAGGGAAAAAGCCAAGATGAGGCAGGACTTTGCTGCCACCGTGTACCTGAGACAGGAACACTGAAGTTAAGAGGCTGTGGAGTGAGTACAAGTATCTCCTCTGGTTCCTCCAAGGAGGGGGCTGATGTGTGGAACTACAATAACTAGCATAAAACAACCTGAAAAGAGACTCTACAGTGTCTCAAAATTAACTGTTTGAGGATACACACCTCTGGGGATTCTCTGTGGACTCAACAGAGAGGTTACTGAGCAATGAGGAGAATCCCCTCTCCTCTGTGGGCAATGCTGAGCTGGAGGATTGGGAAACACTCAGCAGCTGTGCTGACAGCACTGGAGGCATCTCAAAGTGACTCCATATAGAGAATTTTTAATTAACTCACAACATACAAGGAAACAGAAGAAAGAATTTTCAAAGCAGTGTTTCCCTGAGGAGGGGCAGAGATGGAGGAGACCAAATTTTGACATAACTCAGTGGCATTTGGCACAGAACTGCAGCACAGCACAGTGAGCTAAGGAGACAAAGCAGTCCCTTACCTTGAAGAGTAACCAGTTTCTTAATATTACATGATTTTTAGTAATCTATGTTTTCAGGCTAACTGATTTTGTGTTGTTGCAGCCTCAGAACATCTCTTACCACCATTTCATTCCTTTGTTCTTCCATATCCATTCTGTCTTCTCTTCAAATAGCAGCCCAGAGCAATCATGCAGCCAACAACTGCTGCAGTTTAAATTTCTTTTTTTCTTAACTAATTAATATGGTCTTCAAAGGAGTAAAAGCTTGAGTAAAAGCTGTAAGTGGAATGAAATGGTTTTGGAAAAGGACTGTTTGTACATCTGTTGTGCTGTGTTTGGTTAGAGAAGTGTTCAAAATCTAGGAATCTTGGAATATGTGTTTCCATATTTTTGTAAAGTGCTCCCTTGATTTGAGATGGAAGCTGGACAGGGCTTGGAGCACCCTGGTGTAGTGGAAGGTGTCCCTGCCCTTCCCTGTGGGAAGGGGGTTGGAATGAGATAAACTTTGAGGTCCCTTCTAACCTAAACCATCTGTGCTTCTATGATATTTGACATATAATTGACATTATTTTTTAATACTCTTGCAGTAGAAAGAATATTTTGTAGTAAAGTCGGTATTTGAGAACGTGATACTGAATAAAGAGATGTCCTGGTAGGAACGAGCTGCTCCATTTGCACACAGCAAGGGGAAGTGGGCGTAAGGTTTGAGCTGGTGCCCAGTGGCAAAGGGAGGTTTGTCTTTCAGTGCTGACTGGTGGCTGTGTGTCCTTTCAGCGCTACCCCACCGACAAGGCCTACTTCATAGCCAAGGAGATCCTTGCCACAGAACGCACCTATTTAAAGGACCTGGAGGTTATTACAGTGGTAAGTGGGTTTGGCTTTATTTCTTTTCCCTTTTTTATAACAGATTTGTGATTGTTAGGTGGGAAGAACTTGGAATTTCTTCCTGTGATGTAGCATAATCCATGAGCCGAGCAGCTGTCCCCTTCCTTGTTCCCCAGCTCCTTCTGTGGGAGAGCAGATACCTTCTCTGGCCTTCCATTGTTTGCTCCAGCAGCTACACCCTGTGCCATCCTGGTGACTTAGGGAAACTCTCGGTCTGAAAACCGTGAACAGGGACAGCCTAAAAACGTTTTGCATTCAGTTTCAGTGACAGCTGCCAGGCTCTGTCCTTATAACCTGGCCATCTTCTCCATGGGTTTCCTTGGGACACTTTTAGCCTTGTGCCTTTGGATCTGAGAGCAGATGACAATTGCAAAGGGCATCGAACCCATGGGGGTTTGAAGAGTCTTTTCTTGTTTTGTTGCTCCTGTTTCTTCCTCCTCCTTTCACCCAGAGCAGACAAATGAGTCCCGGTTTGGAGGGCAGCATGAACTTCTAGCTGTGTTTCTAAAAGAGCTTTTCTGTTCATGAACTCCATGTTTGAGCACTGGGACTGTTGCCTTTCTACAAGCTGTTGCTTTAATTTCATCAGAGAAAAGCTCGAGTCCCTTAACGCTGCGTGGCCTCAGTCAAGGTGTTCTCTGCAAGCTCGTTGAGCACCATCTCACTCCAATTCCTCCTACAGGCTTCCCAGCACTTCTCCTAAAAGAAGGGGGAATACCTGGTGCCTCAGAGGATTTTTGTAATGTCCCCGTCCCTGCAGAAAGCGATAAAGTGTGGAATGTGACCTGCAACGAGATGCCTTCAGCTGAGTCACAGGGCTCCAGGTGTATGAGAGCAGCTGTGTCTGCGTGGAAGTGGCAGCAGTGCTGTGGCAGCAGCTGGTGCAGCCACTGGGTAACTGACTGTCACTCAGCTGTCCCCAGCCATCCCATCATTGCATTCAGAAACCAGCTTGTGCCCAGAGCCAGCCATGTGCCTCATCTTCCTAATCTACAGCAAGGAAAAAAAATCCCATCTTTTCATTTTTCACAAATTACATCTTCCCTAAGTTCGTCTTCTTCCCTCCTGCTGTTTCCCTGTGCATACCTCCTCCTCCCCCATCACTGCAGGAGCAGGAATTTTCATACTGACAATGAATTTCTGAAACAGAGGAATTGATGAGAATTTCTGGTTTTCTGGCAGTGGTTCCGCAGTGCCGTGATCAAGGAGAATGCCATGCCAGAGGGCCTGATGACACTCCTCTTCTCCAACATAGACCCCATCTATGAGTTCCATCGAGGCTTTCTGAAGGAGATTGAACAAAGGCTCTCACTCTGGTAGGCAAGCAGGAGGACCTTTTTCTACATCTTCATGTCAAAACAAGACTACAGCTGGTATTTCCACATCAACAGAAGCAAGGAGGACTCTTTTACGAAATTAAAATTATTAAAATGTACTAACTACATTGCACAAAGCCCGTTTTTCAAGCAGTGCCTTGTATATGATACCCTGCAGTTGTATGAGTTGTGCACCAGACTGAGGGTTTTGTAGTCACAGAATCATTTAGGTTGGAAAACATCTTTAAGATTGTCAATTGTTGATATTATCTGATAGTGTCTCTCAAGCCTTAGAAAAAAGAAGATCAAAAAGATAGTGTGTGTTTTTTCCACATCTTCCAGTTAATGAATCTCCAGGTGAAAATCTAGGAAACATTCTCGTGATTAAGGTGGGAGTTACGTTCTTGCAATGCAGTTTATTTCACAGATCATGTTTTTAGTCTTTTAACCTTTGTATTGTTTTCTCCTGACCTGACATGTCATGTGTTACAGAATAACTACCTTTCAAAAGGAGGTGGTCAACATAAACAAAGTATGAACAAAAATAAGTTCACAAAATCAGGTGGGGTCATGTTATGACATTTATTTGGAGGTCTGAAATGTAAAACTCTCAGACTTTCACACATGGCTTTGTGTTTGCTGTTTTATGCAGCATCCATCTTTAATGTACCAAGTTTTCAATCTGAACGCTGAAATAGGAATATCAAGTGGCTAAAGATTATGTCCTGAATTACAGGGGAAGATGGAGGGGGGAAATAGAAATTTCTTGATCCCCCATGTATGTTGCCTTCTTCTTTCCTCCTTGTGTGTGTTCCAGGGAAGGCAGAAGCAATGCTCACGTGAAAGGGGATTACCAGCGCATTGGAGACGTCATGCTCAGGAACATGCGCACTCTGAAGGTAGATACAGGATTAAAGATGTGGAATTTTGGGATTATTGGGGGTTTTTGTTTTGTTTTGTCAAGGATCAGAGCTCAGGGTTAATATTTTCATTAATCGCAGAATCCCAGGAGGGTTTGGGTTGGAAGGGACCCTAAAGCCCATCTCATCCCACCCCCTGCCGTGGGCAGGGACACCTTCCACTGTCCCAGGGTGCTCCAAGCCCCATCCAGCCTGGCCTTGGGCACTGCCAGGGATGGGGCAGCCACAGCTGCTCTGGGCAACCCTGTGCCAGGGCCTCACCTCCTGTTACAGTCTGGTTCTTAAAATTATTAGAAAAGCCTCTGCTTGAATTAAGGTGCAAACAAGACCATATGCCAAAGTCAGTAGTGTGGGCTTCATTTAGTAGTAAATATGAGAGAGAGAGAAGAAGGAAGAGAAAGAAATAGAAAAGAGGTGGGGGGAGAGAAAGAGAGTGATAGAGACAGATTAAAGAAAATATCACCACTCCGTGGATCCCACCCGTGTCCTGATGATCCTCTCTAGTCTTCTTGGTGGAGGGAAAACACAGACCCCAAAAAACATAGAATCCAATGGATTAATATATGCTCAGGCCAGATGGGAATGCCCAGGTACCTCCCTGAAGGGGGGCAGTTTGACACTGTCTCTTGGCAGCAGACTGAATCACTTTGCATCACGTGCAGTCCTGTGGTGCAAGGCCACAGGAGTAAGTTTTGGGAGCACTTTGGGGGGTCTTTGATGGATTCTGACGCCCCCTCAGCTGCCTCCCACGTGACTGTCCCGTGGACGTGGCCTTCCTGGGGTGGGGGGTTTTACAGCTGATCCCCTTTGTGTAAGGAAGGAGGGGTGTTCAGTGCCTCTGACCAGAGGTTCTGCCATGCACCCAGAACTCTCCTCCTCTCCCCTTCGTTGGGGGGGTCTGTGCAAACCTGGCCTCTTGGGCTAAGTCCTCCCCTTCCCCAAACCCAGCCAGGGATGATTTTCTGCTGGCTTTGGATCTCTTGTGGATGCATTCCTTTCCCTCAGCCTTGTTTGCTTCTCCCTAGACCTGAGATGATTGAACGATAGATGATGGTCAATCTTATCAAGGCATCTTAAATCACAGTCCAGAGTCCCAGTCAGGCATCTTCAGGGAGGGCTGGGCTTCTGTGCTTGTATGCAGTTTTGCCAGTCACAGGCAGAAGTTTCATAACAATGTTTAAGCCATGCACTATAAGATTCCAGTATCTGACACCACCCTCACAGGGAAGAATTTCTTTCCAATATCCCATCTAAAACTATTCAGTTTCAGTCAATCTTGAAGCAACTTGCAAACAATTATTGGTGAGAAACAATTCAAAAAGAAAACATAGTAAAATAATTGCAGGAAGGCTTTGTATCACTGTTGCTTATGTAGCCACCTACATTTACCTTGAGGAAAGGTGTTTGTTGGTTATTCAGCAGAAAACAAAAATTATTTATTTAGCTCTCCTATTGAGACCTTGATTCATAAGGTTATTTAATTAAGAAACATACATATTTTTTTAAAGGCAGAACGATTTCTTCTGAGATGAAGTCAACTTTATTTGGAGCAGAGTGCCTTTGTGGAATGGTTACATTAGTGCTGTAGTAGTGGAGTAATCATTTAATTAAAACCAGTGGCTCGAATGGGAGTGCAGCAGTGTGGGACTGCTATTCCCACTACCAGCACCTGGCATTCCCAGCAGGCACAGGCACGATGCCATACACACCCCTATTTTGACCTCGACTAGGAGCTGCTTGCCACTGCCTTTAATTATGAAAGACTCATTTTCCTTTGATCCAAGTAACTTTTTGTCCTAATTCCACAGGAGTTCACCAGTTACCTGCAGAAGCACGACGAGGTCCTGACGGAACTGGAGAAGGCAACCAAACGCCTCAAGAGGCTGGAGATGGTTTATAAGGAGTTTGAGCTGCAGAAGGTTTGCTACCTGCCCCTCAACACCTTTCTGCTCAAACCCATCCAGAGACTGATGCACTACAAGCTGATCCTGGGGAGGCTGTGCAAGCACTACACAGCAGAGCACCGGGACTTCGCCGACTGCCGGAGTGAGTGAGCGCCCAGCCATGTCCTGCTGGCAGCACCCCTTCCCACGGACAGCCAAAACCCTGCCTGTGCCCTGGGAAGACAAGAATTACAGAATCTCAGAATGGTTTGGGTTGAAAGGGACCTTAAAACTCCTCTTATTCCCCTTCCCCCGTGGACAGGGATATCCTTTTACTAGACCAGGGTGCTCAGAGCCCCGTCCAACCTGGCCTGGAACACTTATGTTCACTTATTTTCAGTTATGTCCACAAATTCTATCTAAGTGCTTCTTTTTCCTGGCATTCCAGGAAGTGGTTTTCTCATGATGGATCCCAATGTTTCAACCAAAGCTGGAAAATTAGTCCTTTCCTTGTCTCCTGTTTTAGCAGGGAAAAAAAAGAGTAGGTTTTTTTATGAACTCTTTGTCATTTAGATGTAAAAATGTGACCGAGAAATGCTTGTTTTGTAGCATCAAAAGCGTGTGTAGTAAATTCCATTCATGGCAAAGTAATCTTTGGCAGAAATAGCTGGGTTTGATTTTTTTTTTTAATTTACTTTCAGCTACATGGTAAAAACTTGTGGTTTAAGCAAAATCTGAGATACACAATGATCTCCAGAAGCACAGGAAATGCTGTGAAAATTGCTTGCTCTATTTACCCTCCTCCAAAATACACTTAAAGAAGTTGGCAGTTGCACTGGGTGATTGTCGTAGGTCTCTTCCAAGTGAACTATTCTGTTCTAAAATTGGCTATAAATTTCAGATCTAAAGTTCAGATTCAGCTTTCCAGGGGTGAAATGGGTGGCCTGGGTTGCTCTGCTCTGGTCCCATTGGTGCTGTTCTCCACACAGACGCGCTGAAGGAAGTCACAGAAATGACCTCCCAGCTGCAGCACAGCCTCATCCGCCTGGAAAACTTCCAGAAGCTTACAGAGCTGCAGCACGACCTGATTGGGATAGACAATCTCACAGCACCTGGCAGGGTAAGTGCCTCTGCTTTGTTTTTAGAGCCTTTATTGGTTTTATTTCCAAGGAAGTGCCTTTGAGGCACGGATTTGCCATCGCTGCCCCTCTGGTCTATGGGACAACTGGAAAGGCTTCGTGGAACTGTCTCTTAGTGAATGCCATGGGTGATGGGATCATCACCATGGTGATATTCAGAGGAATAGATCAGAAGTGCTTCTGCTTGAACTCTGGCTGCAGTTTCATGTTTCCAGTACAGATACTGGGTATACTGGGGTAGGGTGCTCTGTGTGCGAGTGGGAGCTGGTTTGTCGTGCTGGAAATCCACTCCCAGCTCTGCTCATGTCTGCCTGGTGCAGCCTCAGAGAACGGAGGGATGGCGAGAGCCACAGCACTGGGCTAAGCTGGTGTGGGGGCCTCTGTATTACAGGAGTTTGTGCAGTTCCTGCCTGGTTTTTTGTTTCTTTGTTTTTGATAGATGTACTGGGCATAAATACAGGAGCATCGCATGTGCTTTGGGGATGCTATGGCAGTCACTGCAGTGGGATGTAAGTGTGCTAGGTGAACTGCTGGTGTCCAACAGGAATTCTGCTCCTTTCCCTTCTCTTCCTTTGCCGATTTAAATGCTGGCTGCAGCAAGGAGCTGATTCATGTCACAAAAAAGGAAGGAAAAGTGTCATCGGGCCTCTAAGAAATCTGTTAGTGATCTTTGCTGGGCACCAATCAACATCTGTGTTCTCTGGGATGAAAATAAAATTCCTTTGAGTCAGGAGGGATCAAACATTGTCTAACTTTCTTTTCCACTGCAGGAGTTTATCCGGGAAGGTTGCTTGTACAAGCTCACCAAGAAGGGCTTACAGCAGCGGATGTTCTTTCTGGTGGGTGTTGCTTCTGACTTCTGTAAACCCAGAGTCTTCAAGATAAAGTTGCTGGGGAAGTGTGTTTTCATGTGCTTGTGTTGAAAATCAGCACCTGAGATGGAAAACTCACTCTAAGCAATGTTTTAAGAGGGCGTGACTGTGGCACTACTCTCTGGTCAGCTTGGTTCCTTAATGGCACAGAGTTTTAACAGAATTCAAAAATTTAATCTCCTCTCTTATGAGTAAACAAAAGAGAGGTTTTAAGGGTAGTTGGCCAAACTGACTGAGACAAACTGAGAAATGGCATTTTTCATGCATCTACAGTGGCCTTTAAACAACAGATTTTTAAGGAGATGTCAAAAAATCCTTGGCCCTGCCTGCTGCTTTCGGAACGCTGATTGTTCTCTCCCTGCCTTTCCAGTTCTCAGATATGTTACTGTACACAAGCAAAGGGGTCACAGGGACAAATCAGTTCAAAATCCACGGACACCTCTCTCTGCATGGCATGTTGGTAAGTGGTTCCATGTTGCATCACAGGGTTAAGGAAATGGCTTTGCCTAAGGCAGGTTGAGGAATTCCTTCAGGGCACAAGGACCACAACCACAAACTGCTCCAAGGCCGGTCTCAGCAGCAATTGGACCTTGATGTGTGAGAGCTTTCTTTATCTGCAGGTGATGAGTCTGTTCCTTCCACATTAGCAAAACAGCTGGAGCACACCCTCTTGTCCATTCATTTTCACACTGCTGTGAGAGGCTGATCTGGAAATAGGCATTTATTTATCCTGGTGTTTTGTCCCCCTGCACACACCTCGGCTTACAACCAATCCTCCTGCCTCCCCACACCTTTTCTAATAGGATTGTTCTTTCTGTCTTTGATTTGCAGCTGATAGTGCTCGACCCTCCGGTGAGTAATGAGCCAAATCTGCTCCAACCCCTTCCTCTCCTTGCCCTGTTGGAAGTGGTGTTGTGCTCCTGCAGTAGAAACACACCATAGATTTTTGTATAGAGCCAAAATAGACTTGAAAGTAGGTGGTATTCATCAAAGAGTTGCTGTTCTGCACTTCTGCAGCTGGGTTGGAATCCTGCTTGACTCCAGTCCCAGCCAGCACAAGTTTTAGTGTTTATTGGTGACTGAGCACTGATAAGAAAAATCTTCTCTTTTCCTGCAGGTGGAGGAGAGTGAGAATGAATGGTCCGTCCCACACTGCTTCACTATCTATTCTGCACAGAAAACCATAGTGGTGGCAGCCAGGTAATCCTGGTTTTCCTCAGTTGCCTGTGGCTTTGATGGATTCCTTCTCCAGAAAGTTGCTGCTCAAGTGGTGCGGAGCCAGAGGGGTGTTTCGTGCATCCTCTGGACTTCAAAATAAGCTCAGGACTCCTCACAACTCCTTTTTTAGTGTTGAATTTTGGGAAGGAGAAGTTTGTCCTGGGCTGATCCCCAGCGTGGGCAGCAGGAAGGGGTTGGGATTCTGCCCCTGTGCCCCCTCAGGTGAGACCCCACCTGCAGAGCTGCCCCAGCCCTGGGCCCAGCGCAGGAAGGACCTGGAGCTGCTGGAGAGAGCCCAGAGGAGGCACCAGGGTGATCAGAGGGATGGAGCAGCTCTGCTGGGAGGAAAGGCTGGGACAGCTGGGGGTGTTCAGCCTGGAGAGGAGAAGCTCTGGGGTGACCTCACTGTGGCCTTGCAGGGCCTGAAGGGGCCAACGAGGAAACTGGAGAAGGACTTTGGACAAGGGCCTGGAGAGACAGGACAAGGGGCAATGGCTGCACACTGCCACAGGGCAGAGTTAGATGGGATATTGGGAAGGAATTCTTCCCTGTGAGGGTGGGCAGGCCCTGGCACAGGGTGCCCAGAGAAGCTGTGGCTGCCCCTGGATCCCTGGCAGTGCCCAAGGCCAGGTTGGACGGGGCTTGGAGCAACCTGGGCTAGTGGAAGGTGTCCGTGCCCACGGCAGGGGGGGGAATAGGATGAGCTTCAAGGTCCCTTCCCATTCCAGCCATGCTGTGATTCTCTGTTTCTATCTGACCCAAAACACAAACAGCAGCAATAATGTTGCCATTGTGTTTATTTGGGAGTTGCCAGTGTCATCCTTCAAACCACTTCAGGAGACAAAATCTAAACATACAAATATTTTAGAGACTCAAAAGAATTAAAATTCAGAACATGTGAATTGCTGTGAGGAGTGGAGAGTTCCTGCAGAATCTCATAGAGGAAGCTGGGGAGAGGAAAAATTAAAGGCTGACTTGAAAATAAAAACAATCCCTTTTCAGCCCAAACTATCCCTGTACAGTGAGTCTGGTGTCTTTTTGTACTAAGGATGTTTCCTACACCTGGTCTCAGGACCAGCTTTAGGAGTTTTTGTCTTTCTGCAAGTCTGCTATGAAAAGGCAGCTGGAATCAGGAATGCCAATGATGCAGGGTGGAGCACTAAATCTCAACCTTAAATCATAAGGTTTTTTACTGCTTGATGACCTGTTCTTAAAAAATAACCACTACAGTATATTTATAAATCAGGTGTGTAATGGCACAGGAGCCAGTACGTTTGGTATGCAGATGTACTTTTGAAAATTCCAACCTAACACCTGAAAATGCAGTTTTTTTTAAGATCAACCATTTCTCAGCAGCTGTGGGTCATAAGGTGCTTGAAAGATTCTTAGATTTGGAAAAATAAATCTAAGTTTTACCTTGTCACGACTTTAAAATAGCTCAAAGATTAGCTGTCAAAAATAAAAATTGCTGCTGGGCATAGACCCTGTGTGGAATTTTCAGTCTAAATTTAAAACTCTCGGAAAAAAGAGATGGTCACCAAGACAAAGAAATGTTGTGGCTGTGTCTAAAGCCAAACCTTCCACTGCTGCATCCCCGTGGGTACAGATACACCTGGAAGGGCTGAGGTCTCACCCTGTAGTGGATCCTGGGAGGGGTGCTTCCTGTCCTCTGGGTTTTACTTGCTTGAGATGTCAGGTACATCCCAGATGCCCTTTAAAAGATGGGCTGTGCTTCAGGCTGCCATTTCTCCTTCAAAAAAATCATGGCTCATATCCCCCATCTCCAGAATTCCTCTCCTGACCCCCACCAGCTGTCTGTTCATTTTATTTGCTGCAAAGTCCAAGTGTTTAATTGTTAGTTTAGTCTTGTTTCAAGGCTTGAATATAGAGGTGGAGGCTGTATGAGGTCAGTTTCCTCTCTGGAAAGCTCCTGCTTTGGAGGAATTCTAATTTTGTTTTTATTTATCTAATGGAAGGACAGTGTCCCTTGTTTTGGGCAGTGACCTGTGCCTTCAGCCACATGGGCACAGCTCTGGGCTGGTGGATCCTCATTCCCTCTTCTTCCCTTGCAGTACCCGCCTGGAGATGGGCAAGTGGATGGAAGACCTAAATGTGGCAATTGAAATGGCCAAGAAATCTACCGAGAAATCCGAGATGGTTCTGGAAAACTCCGTGTGCAGCCGCTCCAACAGTAAGTGGTGTTCTCTGCCTCCTTGAAGGCAGCAGTTGTCCTGTCCTTTCTGCTTTTCCTTTTGTGAGTTTGATGACATAAATGAAATATTTTTATAATTCATATGATAATGGAGAGTTAATTGGGCTTTGGTTTTAATCAAAAGAGACATGCTTGTCTTCCTAGACTGATGTTCAAGGTAGCTTTAAATGCAGCAGAGATGCTCCCATTGCAGAGCTATTAATTTTATAAGGTCCTTAGTCACCTTTTACCTAGACTTTCCTCAACTTAACCATGTGGTGAATTTTTTTGTATAAAATGTGGTGTCTCTGAAGGTCAGCTTTTACAGCCCAGTATTCCTGTGCCTGCCTGGTGGTGTTATGGCTGTGCTGAAACATGGAGTATTTCTTCTTGGAGCCCTCTGTCCTGTTCCTTGATTCAAGATGAAGTGTGGTCATTTTTGTTTGTTTGGCACAGCACTGACTCAAACCGTTCTGTGATTTTATTCTAGTGGAAGGTGTCCCTGCCCATGGCAGGGGGTTGGAACCAGATGAGCTTTAAGGTCCCTTCCAACCCAAACCATCCTCTGATCCTGCGAGTCAGCTGCCCCAGGCAGAACTGATTAATGAAACCCAGACTGATGTGCTGAGAGTGGTCACAGGAGCTGTGTAACCAGTTCAGCTTGACATGCTTAAAACTGGACCATGGCAAGAGAAAAGAGCCTTTCTCAGGAACCCCAGCTTGTCTCGCTTTCTGTATTGCACGGTTTCCTTAAACCACTACCCGATTCTGCTCCCCCAGGATCCTCTGATGAGGTCTCTGTAGAACAGGAGTCCGAAGATGACATTCACTCCTCTCGTAGCTCCTTGGACAGGCACAGCCACCACCGTGCCAACACCACCATGCACGTGTGCTGGTACCGCAACACCAGCGTCTCCATGACCGACCACAGTGTGGCCGTCGAGGTACCGAGGGCGCGGCGCTCGCCTCGCTCCGTCCGCCCTGCCTTGGCCTCCGTGCCCCGCTGCGCCTCGGCGGCGGCTCTGTGCACAGGGAGAGCGTGGCCGTCCAGCAGCCCTGCATGCCTGTCCCCTCTGTGCTCCTCTGTGTCCGTGCTCACGCTCCGCTCTCCGTGCAGCACGGCTTTGCTTCGGCAGCGGGGCCAAAGCAGGGAAAGTTTAAAGGAAACCCGGGACGTCCTGGGATTGAATTGCTCCTTTGGGTTTTATCCTCCTTGCTGGAGGAGTGAGCATCCCCTGTGCTGGGCGCTGCTGGTGCGCCTCAAATCCTGGGGTCAGTTTTGGGCCCCTCATGACAAGAAGGACATTGAGAGGCTGGAGCGTGTTCAGAGAGTGACCGCGGAGCTGGGGGAGGGTCTGGAGCACCAGGAGCAGCTGGAGGGGCTCAGCCTGGAGAAAAGGAGGCTCAGGGGGACCTTCTGGCTCTGCACAACTCCCTGACAGGAGTGGGGGTTGGGCTCTGCTTCCAGGGAACAAGGGGCAGGACAAGAGAGAATGACCTCAAGCTGCACCAGTGGAGGTTCAGGTTGGGAATAAGGAAGAATTTCTTCACAGGAAGAGTGGTTAAGCATTGGAACAGGCTGCCCAGGGCAGTGGTGGGCAGCTTCTGGGGCCACTATCCCCGGAAATGTTCAAAGAATGTGTGGATGGGGCACTTTGCTATATTGTTCAGTGGGATTTGGTCAAAGGTTGGACTTGATGATCTTAGAGGTCTTTTACAACCTTAATGGTTCTGAGATTACAAGTTCCCTATCCATGATATTTTCCTTTAGAGTCTGACTGTGCTGTACTGAGCTCTGGTTAGCTGCTGCACTGCATCCAGAATTAAGAAGAGGGAATTCAGTTGGAATTCTGTGCCCTTCCCTCGCTGGCAGGACTGAGCAGACAAGTGTCTTTTCATGGCAGCATCATTTGATGCTGAGCAGAGATGTTTATTATGTGCCCACTGAGGTGTTCAAGGCTAGGTTGGGTGGGGGCTGAGCAGCCTGGTCTAGTGGAAGGTGTCCCTGCCCATGGCAGGGGGTGGAACCAGATGAGCTTTAAGGTCCCTTCCCACCCAAACCTTTTTGGGATTCTATGAGCCGCTGGAACCTGCGGTCTTGCTGTTACTCACAGTGCAGGGCAGCACTGGTGGCCCATTTGGGCACTGAATCCTGCAGATTTGGAGACAGATGAGCTCAGCACTCCTTCCACTGCTTGCACCAACTCTATGGTTTTACTTTAGGCAGCAGTTTGGCAGGGTAGGGCACGTTTCTGGAGGCTGGCAGGCTTGGCAGACTTCCAGAAGTGGGAAGGACCCTAAGTAACATGGAGAGAAAAAGAAGGTCGCTAACCTGACCAAAGCAATGGGGCAGGGGGCTGCAGCATGTGTCTGTGCCTGCCTGTCCTGGTCTGCCCTTGAGGCATTTGTTTAACTGGAGTTAAAAGTTTGGGCACTGGAGCTCCTGCATTTTTCTGATGCAGACACTGTGGGGATCAGCTTGGTAGGGGAAATGCTATAGATGTGACCTGGGCTTGAGGTACAGACATTGGGCACTTGAGCTGGCTCCTGTTGCAGTTTCTGCTGGAAGGGACAGGCCTTTCCCTGCTGGCACCTTGGGAAAGACACCATTTCACTCTTCTGTGCATGGATAACAAGCCCACCCTGCTACAGGTTCTGGGTTTGAATGCGTGAATTGTTGCACTCCCTCTCGCTCTGATCTGTTCCATGTTCTAACACCGTCATTTTTTTCACAATCCATTTTCCTTTGACAGCCACCTTTCTCGCATCACTCCTCTCACTTTAACGTTCTGTTTTTCTCTTTCTCTCCCCCTTTCTCTGCTCAGTTTTCTGCTCTCTTGCTGTTTCTCCAGAGCTTCCTCCTCGCTATTTGCTGGGCCAGGCCCAACGGCCCAACACAATCACCCATGTTTGTTGGTACCGGAACCAGAGCCTATCCCTGTCTGATTACTTGTGCATGATCCAGGTAAAGATGCCTCTCACATTTTGTGCTGGTGGGGAGGAGCCATGGGATGCCCAGGAAAATGTCCTGCTTCCTAACTGCTCACGTGAGGATGCTCGTCCTCAGAGGCAGACTTGTACCACTGCCTTGTTAAGACAGGATTTCCTCCTGTTTATGCCTCAAAAAATGGTTCTCTCTGTAGATCTGCCACGTATCCTGTCTTTTTATCAGATTACAAAATTCATGCACTGTCATTCCATGCCATAGGTTTCCTTACCCTGCTGGCTGACTCCAAGGCAGCGGTGCTCCCCTCCCTGCAGCCCCCTTCCACGCCGGCTTGGCTTTGTGTAGCTGCCACATGTTGTGATCTCCCAGCTCTGCAGTCCTCTGTTTCCTCTCCCACTTTATTTCCCTTCTCACACTGTGTTCCATGTGGGTTTTCTGCATGTGAGAGAAAGGGTGGCTGAAAGGGATGGACCCTGGTGGCTGTCACCAGGCCTGGGAGGCCTTTGGCACCAGGCAGCAAGTGCAGAAGCAGCGTTGGGCTGTTCACTTGCAGCAGGATGGCAACCTGGGATTTCATGGGAGTCTTCTTTTCCTTCTGTGCCAGAACCAACTCTCTGGGTATTTGCTGAGGAAGTTCAAGAACAGCAATGGCTGGCAGAAACTGTGGGTCGTCTTCACCAACTTCTGCTTGTTCTTCTACAAGACACACCAGGTGGGCAGGCATAGGTGGGGGGATGATGGTCGGAGTGTTGGGGGGACCTGGGGATCCTTGACTCTCAGCTCCAGGGGCAATCACTGCTGTTTGAAGGAGAGTAACAAGTGGAAGAGGAGGTGGTTCATAATGAAGCTGGTCTCTGAAAGGCTGTGGGTGCTTCTTGTGGAACTTAATCAGCATTTCCAGTTCTGATGGTACTGACCTTCCGTGGAGGAGGGGGAAACGTCTCCTCATGCAGTGACTACAGAATGTGAGGGACAAAGCAGCCTCTGGGCCTCGTTTGGCCACTTTTCTCTCTCCTGGGCTTCAGCTCATCTTGACAGGCTCCAGGGATTTTTCTGCCCGTGGTGCATTCAGCACCTGCTTGATAATGAACCATGGTGCAGCGCAATCTTTTCATCTTACTAACCAAAAAACCTGTGTTTATTAAGCCAGTAACTGGGTTATTCTGGCTTCTTGCCTTGAGGGCACATTTCTTTTGTGAATGTTACTTTACCTTTTTTGTCAGATTTGTGCTTGGAGTTCCACAGAAAGCGTGGAGAGAGGGAGGAGGGAGCCCAGGAGGCAGCACTGGGCAGAGGAGCAGAAGCAAATAACTATTAAAAAATGAAAGGAATTGGGGGAAAGTTTAATTATAAGCTGTTGGCGGCCTTGCAGAAGCGTCTCCTGAACAAGAGTGCTCAGCCCTTACCTGTGCTACGCGGGCTGCACGGCAGGGCTGCCTTGCACTGAGGGCTGGGCTCTTGGGCTCTTGCAGGATGATTATCCCCTGGCCAGCCTCCCACTGCTCGGGTACACGGTCAGCTGCCCTGTGGAGGCGGACGGGATTCAGAAGGATTATGTCTTCAAGCTGCAGTTCAAGTCCCACGTGTATTTCTTCAGGGCTGAGAGCAAATACACCTTTGAGAGGTAATTTTCTGTTTTCTGTGTCTTGGTGTATAACCTGCTCTTAACTCAGTGGTTGGTCATCCCATCCTCTCTTTCCTCCTAGTCTGAGTGATCTTCCAGCACATTCTCAAGAATAACATTCCATTCCTCTCCTCACCGATGATATTTGGAGATCCCTCCTCTGACAGAACCCTCCTCTGTGTGTGGGAGAGCTGGGGATACACCTAGAGCTGTGAGCTGTGCTTTGTGCCAGGAGTCTGGGGCTTCCTTGGAGCCAGGGAGGAATGTGGGAGGAAGGGCTGTGGGGTGCTCAGCTCCACCAGCTCCTTGGGAGTCAGATTTCCAGGTCCTGTAAGGAGTTTTTTGGTTTTTATTTTCCATCTCTGGGAGCAGAAGTTTTAACACAAGGCTGAGAGCAACAAGTGCAGGGCTCCCTTTCACTTGGCTGGTTTCTCTGTTATTACATTTTTATTATTATCCTCTATAATTACAATTAATTGCTCTTAGGGGCTTCCATAGAGGATCCAAACTGTGTGTGAAATGCACCACGTACAATTCTTTGCTGCTACGTTGAGAACCCTTGCGCTGGGTCCTGCTGTGTTTTGGAATGTGGTTTTACTGAGGTGTCACATGTCCCCCTCCTTTGGGAGAGCATCACACACTTGTGAACAGCTTAGGTATCAGCTACCCAAGCCGTAAGTTGTGCTCTTTAATGCACTGGGCTCACGTGGTGATTTCAAGGGAAAAATGTCTAATTCACAGTGGATTTGTCTTGCTTTTTTCACTGTTGCTTTGCTTTCTTCCACGTGAGCAAGGCTGTTACCTATTTCCTAATTTATTGTTAAGAAAAGCAGTAATTATTGTCAGCTTGTCATCCTTGATAACATTGAGGAGAGAACACAGTGAACTCTCGTGAGAGTTCTCTGGAGCTCAGAGCACCACAGACCTGTTACTTGGACAGACAACCATGTTCTGCAGGGTATTTACCACATCTCAGGCTGTTCCTTTGAAGAGTTAATTTCCCAGAAGACTTGTAAAAGAAAGAAAATGGCTGTTTTGGGAGGTTTGGGAAAGGGGTGCAGCTCATAACTAAAGGACAAGGTTATCTGTGAATGAGGGGTAAGCATTCCTCATGTCTTTTCTTGGCAGGTGGATGGAGGTGATCAAAAGAGCCACCAGCTCTCCAGCCAGGTCGAGCCTGCTGCTTCCCAAGGAGAAGGACACTCACACAGACTGACATGGGGCAGAGCTGGATCTCTGCTGGCAACACCAACAGAAGAAGCAGGTGGGAACAGGAGTGTCTGGAGTTGATAAAGCAAAGACCCAGGAGGCTCATTTCCCCCGGGATGGAAAGTGGGAGCGAGGGGGCTGCAGACAGGGATCACATCCATTCCCGATGGTGTGGAAGAGGGCCAAGTCTGTTCCAGCTGAACCTAGAGAGAACCCACCACCAGCAGCGCTGCAGTGCGCACACATCGTGGGAGGGTTCTTGTTCCATTGCACCTGTACAGTAACACCTTCACCTGCCCTGAAGGCAGCTACCACCTTGTTTTTACATTTTGACTGGATGATCAGCACACATGGGAGAAAAGCAGCAGCTTCCAGTGGTGTAGTTGGCTGGCAGCCAGGGCTCCCAGACCCCCCCTGCCCCGGGTGCTCCGCGGGGCTGGCGGCACAACCCGTCCTGCTGCTGCCACCATCAGCCTGCTGGCACAGCTGTCCCAGACCAACGGGAACACGCGGTGGGTTGGCCTAGCCACAGCTCATTCTGAACAGACACTGCAGCTCTCCCAGAACAGCTCTGCTCCTCGGGAGCTGCCACAGCAGCAGTTTTCCAGGGAAGTAGGAGGACTGAGTCTCTGCTGAGCTGTCGAGGTGTTGGTGTGTTGTGGATCGGTGCAGGGGGGTGCATGGTTTGTCCTCTGAACTCAATCACTATTCTCATATCACAGCTCCGGTTTCTTTATCCTGTAGTAGGAATTAAGTAAGGCACGGGATGGCAAAAGCTCTCCACTCTGGTGTGGGTGATGTTTTCAAGGCATTTAAGCACTGTAGGAGAGCAAGCCTCTGAAAGTCACTGTTGCTTGTGCTTTTGTCATGCAAAGACTTCTGAAAATCCCTAATCTTCTATTTCAGTTCGGGGTGGGATCCATCTTCTGTTTCTCATGAAGGTGTAAAAGTCACTGGATTCCAGATGGAGCAGTAGTGTCTGTGGACTCTATTAAATTTCTGTATTAAATCTGAAATGTTTGCAGCTTGTTCTCTTTTGTAAAGCTGTCACCTTTGGGTGCCTCCACAGAAGGACTGACACACGCTAAGTGCCACAAGATGCTGTTGGACGTGGCTTTGATGGGCTGTGGGGACTCTGATTTATATTAGATAGAAAAGTGTTTGTGTACTAACAGAAGGAACAGTGCAGGGAAGCAGTGAAAGCAGAAGGGAAGTGTTGCATGCTGTGAGGATGGAGGAATGTGGAGATCCCGTGGGACAATGGGAAGGACAGAGGCCAGCACGACTGTTCAGTTATGGTCTCATGCAGGATGAGGACTGAAGGGAGGGGGAATCCAGAGGGATTTTCTTGCTTGGCATTTGCACCCTAGAGGAGTGACTGCAGATCCAGCCTTTGCCGCCGCTCTCACAAAGACCATCGTCCCATCTAAGTTAAATGTACTTAATTTATTAGTGTCTTCATTTATAATTTTTTTAATTACCTGTTGTAGGTGTATCCATGTGGATTGATTAGACATGTTATACCGTGGCTGAATATGACTGTTCAAAGTAAATAGCATCTTGGTATAAAACTCTCTCAGCCTCTTATTCCTGGGCCCGCCATCCCCATTCCTGGGCCCACCATCCCATGTTCAAGTTACTCAGTAGTTTTCCACGACTCTGTGCTCACCCTGTACCAAGCACTCTCCATCCAGAGCAGGGATGGTGTGGAGGAGGTGGCAGAGCTGCCTTTGTGGAGCTTAAGTGCCACTTGCCCCACAGTGAGCAAGTCTTTCCCTGAGGTTTGTGGGCTGGTGAGTGAATGATCCTGTAGTGGCTTCTGTGCTGAACCTGCAGCTCAGTAGCTCTCTTGAAGATGCAACTGCTGAGGTGGGGTCTCTAAACCAGGAGCCTCTGGAAGGACAGCAGGCAGTGAAAGTCCCTTCTTGGTTTGAGAATACTGAGCTCAAATGTCTGTGCATTTAAAGTGCAGGAGCTCAGGCTAGAAAAGCCAAAACCTTTGCTCTTCCTAGCAAAACTGCAGATGCCTTACCTCAGTGAACTTTAAAAATTGTGAGGATTTCAGTGGTGTATCAGTTCTGTGAAATATTTTATTTTTCCAGAACTCTCCAGGAGTATTTTTGTCTTAACTACAAGCATGAGAAGTTTCCTTAACAGGAGCATTAGGCAAGAACAAAATTAAAACAGGTCCTTATGCCTGAGGTTCTTGCTATGGAGCTCAGGTGTACGTGAGGGGGAGATGCAGTTGGGACCACGTGGCTTAATAGCCATGGTCTCACTATTTCAAAGACCATCTAGTTCCACCCCCTCCCCTCCCCTTCCCTTCCCACCACAGCCAAGGACACCTTCCACTATCCCAGGGCGCTCCAAGCCTTGGACACTTCCGGGGATGGGGCAGCCACAGCTTCTCTGGGCAATCTGTGCCTCCCCATCCTCAAAAGGAAGAATTTCTTCCTAATATCCCATCTAACCTTGCCCTGTCACTGTGCAGCCATTCCCCCTTGTCACCCTGTCGCCTCCTCTTCTCCAGGCTGAACAACCCCGCCCTTACTGATTTCCCTCTTCATGCTTGCCCTTCATCCAGGATAACAGTTCTGCTTCATTGCTTAAGAAACCAGACTTTGTGCATAACTCCTGACACATTTAGTGCAGTAGACTGGAGCTGTTCTGGTGCCTGCTCCCTTCTCCTCCCTGATCAGAGCAGTGATTGTGTTACACCAGTGCAGTCTTTCACACTGTCCCCACCAGCACAGCTTTAGCCCTGCTGGAGCAGCAGCAGGCGGAGCTCCAGGCGTTCTGTGCCTGGCTGTGCTGGGGGACAAGGGCTGGCGTGCCAGGAGCCAGGGCCTCTGCTGGGCAGGGTTAGTGCCTGATTGCTGGGGAGGCATTCACTGTCAGACCTGCATTTCGTACGGCATCAGGCACCACTCCCATTACAAGCTGCCCCCACCCGCACAGCTCTGCATTCTCACCTGCACTGACCCTGTGCTTCCACACTCCAGCTGCAGCTGAGGCTGGCTCATCACCACTGTCCCAGCACCAGCCTGCTGAGCTGAGCACAGCACATGCACTTTAGCAAAATTCCCCCCAAAAAGCACAGTCAGAAGTACATTAATCAGTTCTGCTTCTTGGCTGCAAGGGAAAAACAGTTAAGGAGGAGCACTGCAGAGTTGGTCACAGCCTCAGCGGTGCCCTTCACCTCTGTTGCTGCCCAGGGAAGGACAGTCACAAGGGTTTAAACACAAAAAAGTAGCATCTCCAAAGTGTTCGCCCTGTCTCTGAGGTCACACAGGCTCAGAGTTGTCTGGTTCAATCCCTGCTCATGCAGGGCTGCATCTGTGCAGTGGATTATCACCAAAGATGGAGACTCCACCACCTCCCCGGGCAACCCGTGCCACCACTCGGGCCCTTTCCTGGCTGCAGAGTGACACAGAGGAAGGCAGAGATACCCTGCTGCCAGTCGAGCCTGAGTCTAAAGACTGCAGATAATGAACAAACTCCAGCAAACAGCGCAGTGCAGAGTGCCCCAGAGCACAGCTACACCTCTGCCAACAGCGTGTGCTTCCCGGAGTGCCACAGAAAAGGCTGCTCTGCCTGCAGCCGTAACCCTGGCACACAAAGTACTCGGCTGTCATAGATGCAGAAGGAAGATGTGGGGGAAGACCAAGAATGCAGAGAAAAGCAGCTGGAACCAGTCCTTTTCCCCTAATAACACAGTTACACCAGCCTCATTTGTTTTGTTACTTTATTGAAAGTGGCAGATCCCTTTCAACGTTTTTGAAAACTAAACCCATTGTTGCTTTGAATACTGGACGAAGGGTGTGGGGATTGTTTCCTTTAAAAAGGTTGCTCGTTACACTGCAGAGCATGTGAGTAACGATACAGGTACCTTACCACAGGGTTTGCTACCGCTGTGAACAGTAACTTTAAAAGCAGCAGGGGCCCTTGTGCTGGCCTGCAGCCTCTGCCTTCCCCCTCTCCAACTGTCCTGTCTCTACATTAACTTCTCCTCCTGAGGGAAAAGTGGGTTTGTTCTGTTCTTCCTAACTGCAAGCTCTGAGCTGGCTCTCACCACAGAACACCAACAGAGATCCAACAGCAGCACCTCTTCTCTACTGTACAAGTTCATAGTGTTGCTGAGCCTGGGTCTGTCCCTCAGGACAAATAAAGGATAGTCACAAGGTAAAGTGAACACCACACACCAGGATGAGGGAACCTATGGTCCTCCTGAGCTACTTACAGCCCACCACTTAAAATCTGCAGGTCTGAATCTAAGTACCAAAAACCAAGCCTTGTTTCTAACCAAGTGGCCTGTCATTAAAAAAACGATGAACAGCTCCAGCCTTTGTTGTCAGCAGCTCTGGGGTGAGCCATATCATCCACATACAAACACCCAGACAGAAAGATCTGGGTAACTGAGTTCTTGCTGACTTCATGCGAATCTCTTCTCAGTTAGACAGCAGCTCTCTAAGCAACCAGCTGTCAGGCGTTATTTTCCTAAGTCTGTTTTTCTAGACCTTTTAAGTGTAGATTTAAGATCTGTGTGCTTACCTGAATTAAAAGATTTGCTTTATAAACTAGTATGATACAGAGAGCAAAGCTCCTGGGGATGGCTCTGCTGGAATACCTTAAGCAGCCAACACAGCAGTAGATGCTTTACCTTCTCTGCTACCACACACCACCCCAGCTTGTCAACGGGAGCAGAGCCCTGGCTGCAGCGAGTCTAGATCCCAGGCTGAAGGAGGAGCCAGAAAGGGAAGGCTAAGAAGGAGAGAGGGGCCTAGAGCAGCTTTTGGGAATCCCAGCCCTACTACACTGCTGTGAGCCATCCAGTTTATGTCTTCCTGTAAGAGCACAGGTTCTTGCATCAAAACCTGCTCTGTAGTGTCCCTCTGCCTCGTGAACCAAAGCCCTGCTGATGTCTGCAGCTGTTGTGTTCCCCTCACTCCCCTTTTTAACCCTTCTGCCCCACGTGGGCCTGCTCAGCTCAGACCAGCACTGCCCAGCCTGCCTGTGGAGCTGCTTCAGCTGCCAGAAGTGCAAGGACAGGAACTCCACCAGCTCCCACAGCAAACATACCCACTTTGCCTTCTGCTCCCTGGAGACCCAAGGCAAGTTCTGCTGTTGCCTGAAGTTGATGAACTAAAGCCTAATACAAAACAATGTCCCACAGCCAAAAAAAGAACAATCAGCAAACCCATCCTCCTATGGAATGACAGGCTGGGAAAGAGCAACCGTGTATCAGCTCAGCTGCTGCAGCGCTGGGAAGCGTTGTTACTGGTTTGTGAAGGGCTTGAAGTGATCCTCCAGAACAACTGGAGAGCAGGTCTCACTCTCCCAGAGGCCCTAAATGCCTGGAGAGCTTCCCAACATCCCTGCACTCACACACGACTGCTCACAAACACTTCTTTAGGAAGGGCAGGAGACTAAACCCATCAGACTTGCCTGTGAAACATATATCAATGGAAGAGAATCTCCGTTTTTCCAGCAGCCAGGCATTTACCAGAAACAAGCTGTGAATCAAACCAAGCCAAAATGGACACATCCATTGTAGGAAAACAATTAAAAACTGCATTGATTACATTGTAAAAACAATTAGACCACCCATCTCGGGTTCTGCAAAAGGTCTAAATTGTACTTGCATTGCAAACCTCACCCTGGGTTATCATGGAAACATGGCTAACATGAAGGCTCTGAAATGTCCTGGAGTCCATCACAATGTCACATCCAACGGCAGATGGTGGTCTGGATTAGAGATGTAGTTCTTATGAAGCTGGAAAAAATCCTTCCCCCCTCACGACAACAGCAGGGAATGTGAGCGTCAGCGGGCAGAGGTCAGGTGGTTCCGACTGTGTGAAAACCTGCGAGGAAGAATTGACAAGGGAGAACTGGTCAGTACTGGCTGCCTGAAGCTCTCACCTGGAATGGTGCCCACAGACACCCACCAGCACGTCTGTGGGGGAAGGGGTCAGGCTGGCTGGCTCTGTCCCCACTCCCACTGCCAGTTTTTGCTAGATAAAGTCGTGACAGACAAAACCAGCACTTTAACAAAAAGCCAAGGTGGTTTGACACGTTTTCAGGCTTTCAAGATTCAGTTTTAACCTAGTAAGAAGTTTTCAGCACTATTGTTTTATGGTATGAAAGCAAATGGGTCTTTGAGGTTTTGCAAGCCCCCCAAAAACAAGTATCTTGTGCTTCTGCCCCATCCAGCAGTGTCATTTCTAGTGATGCTGAAACAACTGCCTGTCTGCAGTCACCCACACATCTACGTCAGAGGCTCAGGTTTCACAGGTATCACAGGACACCTTCTCTGACCTCCCTATGGGTCAGCCAGAAGAACAAGTGTTCTCTTCCTGGCTTTGAGTGATTATTAGATGAGGGTTCTACACAGTCCCACGGTGTATTTGCTTGGAAGCTTGAATGATATAGAAACAGAATCGCTCTAGGATGGCCATCATATTTAGTCCTTAATACCTACAGCTCTTCTTTGCTTGACAGCAGCACATATAGGACAACCAGGGCGTCAGGCCTAGACAGCATGGGTTCAGGAAAGGCGGGTCCTGCATGACCAGTCTGATCTCCTGTGACCAGGTGACTGGATTAGTGGATGAGGGAAAGGCTCTGCATGTAGTCAACTATCTCAGACAGCACTCTCCTGGAGAGGCTGCAGCCCACGGCTTGGGCAGGTACACACTTTGCTGGCTTAAAAACTGGCTGGATTGGCTGAGCCCAGAGTGGTGGGGAATGAAGTTACATCCAGCTGGGACCGATCACTAGGAGGGGTCCCCAGGGCTCAGCGTTGGGACCAGTCCAGTTTAATGTCTTTATCCACGATCTGGACAAGGAGATTGAGGGCCCCCTTAAGTACATTCACAGATGACACCAAGTTGGGTGGCATGAAGGCTCTGCAGAGGGATTTGGACAGGCTGGGCCAAGACCAATGGTGTGAGGTTTAACAAGGCCAAGTGCCAGGTCCTGCACTGCAGTCACAACAATCCCCTGCAGCGCTACAGGTTTGGGGCAAAGCAGCTGGAAAGCTGCCTGGTGGGAAAGGACTTGGGGATGCTGCTCAACAGCAGCTGAACATGAGCTGGCATGCGTGCAGGTGGCCAAGAAGGCCAGCCATTGGCCTCGTGGCAGCAAGACCAGGGCAGTGACCATCCCCCTGTGCTGGGCACTAATGAGGCCCCACCTCGAGTCTTGTGTCCAGTTCTGGGCCCTCATGACAAGGATGCTGAAGGGCTGGAGCGTGTCCAGAGAAGGAAATGGAGATGGGAAAGGGGCTGGAGCACCAGGAGCAGCTGAGGGAGCTGGGAAAGGGGCTCAGCCTGGAGAAATGGAGGCTCAGGGGGGACCCTTTGGCTCTGCACAACTCCCTGACAGGAAGGGGGAGCTGCGGGGGTTGGGCTCTGCTCCCAGGGAACAGGGACAGGACAAGAATGACCTCAAGCTGCAGCAGTGGAGGTTCAGGTTGGGAATTGGGAAGAATTTCTTCACAGAAAGGGATGTCAAGCATTGGAAAGTGCTGTCCAGGAAGTGGTGGAGTCACCAGCCCCTGAGATGTTCAAGAAACAACTGGATGTGGCACTCACTGGTCTAGCTGACACTGTGGCAATCAGTCAAAGGCTGGATTCAATCTTGGACACCTTTTCCAATCTTAATGATTCTGTTCTATTCAATGGGTACTTGATTTACAAGGCACAAACTTTAACCCATCAGAAAGAAATGCTTAGAGAGCCCAAGTTCAAGGGTGTAAAGACTGTAAAGCTTGGGTTGTGTTTACAGGGTCAGCCAGAGCACAAAACAGCTTCTTTGGTCACAGGTATGGTAAAGCACTTCCAGCCTGCTAGTCAGGAAGGAGCCAAATGTAAAGTTTCTCTCTTGGTAAGGAAAGGGTGAGATTTAGGATAGCCTGCTGTGAAAGGGAGAAAAGCCAAATTCATGTTAAATAAAGCCTGATAAATGTGTGACCAGGTTAGCTGTGTTGGTACCTGCAACACATGGATGTGACTGGACTTGGTGCCAGCAGTGGAGCCAAGTTTGACCCAGCTAAGAACTATTCTACCAGACTACACTCCTTCACTGGCTAAATAGATAATTATCTTCAGGAAAAGTACACTTTCCTGTAAACCTAAAGCTGGGCAGGCAGTGACTAGCTGCACGCAGTGCTGTAAAGCACATTCCTTGCAATGAAACAGGTATCTATTAACAGAAACTTTCTATCCCAGAAGCGATCCCAGTGAGATTCTGCATAGTCCTTGCTGCCTAGGTAATGGGACCAGCAGGACATCATCTGTATATAGATATATGTGCAAAATGAAGGTGAACAGCAGCATCTTTCTGTGTCCTGCAACATACATCTACACTACAGAAACCTGTCCAGTGTGAGGAAAGACTTCTGAGGCAGAAGAACTGTTTGCATTAAATGAAAGCAGTTAAAAGAAGTGCCATAGGAGCTATTAGGACAGCTGTCATCAATATTCACTTCTGTCTGTCTTGACTGCTCGGCACTGACCTTTGCACAGCTGTGGAGCACAAGAGCCTCGTGGTTCCGTGCCAGCTCCAGCCCAGCTCCCATGCAGGACACTCACCTTTGGACCCGCTCCACCATGTGTGCTATCAGTTTGTCAGAGATGCCCGGGCAGGACTCCTCAGCCAAGCTAAAGGCATTCTCCAGCTCCTCCATGGCTCCCACATTGCCTCCAGTCTGCTTGTGCTTATCTTTGAGCTGCAACCCAGAAACAGGGCATTACATCCTTATTTTATTGCAGAAAGCACTGGTCAAGAAGTGCAGCACTGACAATAAGGCCCCTTCCCTCTTAGTATGATTCCACCAGGGTGCAGGAGGACCCACATTCCACTTAAACGAACCAAAAGGAGCTCTTTTTGTAGGTCAGGAAGGTAGAAGTCCAATGTCTGGGGTTCAAATCTGCCTCCAGGTACTAACGGCAATCAAAGTCCTTACCCAACAGGATGTACTCCTGAACAAACTAAATGTTGTAAGAAATGGACCAACAGCCTTGAAAACTCGTAAGTAGTAAGAGCACAAAGAACTCCAGGTGTATCTGAAGCAGTACAATCACCTTTGCTGCTAATGACAGCCCAGCACCCAGACACACACACACAGGCTCACAGGCAGGCTGGGCAGAATATATCCAACGCCAGGAGTTACTCACCACTACTTTTAATAACCACAAAAAACTTTGAGTTGCTTCTAGCAACTGGAAGGCCAAGGCAGACAGCTGCCACACCAGGGATCCTGAGCGCCTTGGCCTCCAACACTGCTCTCTAAGACAGCTTCACCCAGGGGGGCAGGGGAAGAAAGCCCACACGCCAAGACCTCCACACGCAGCATCTGCCTCAGTTCACATCTCTCACGGTCAGTGCACTCCGACTAGGCCTCTACTTGCACATGTTTCCAGTTGTTAATCTGAAATAGCTACACCTCTGTTGAGAAGGAATGCCTGACAGGTCACTGGTCCTGAGCCTGAAGGAGTCTGTTGTTGGAAATCCTACATTTCCACCCCTGCAGCAGTTCCCCACCTCCTTCCCACAAGCTGCTGATAGGACAGCCCCTTCCCCAGGGCACCAGCACACAAGGAGCTGAACAAAATCAAGCATCCTGCTGAACCAGCAACATCTGCCAGCTTACCACTGTCCGGTTCAATTAAGCTCCCATTAGGCCCTGCTGATTAAAGGGCTTTACATAAGCCTCACAGTTCTTTGCCTCAGTTCCTGTTGTTGGAGCTCACCTTTTCTCTGTGCTTCGGAAAGCAGAACAACGTGAATGCTAATCCCCAGCTGCAGTCATTCCTGTGCACCACAGCCCCTGCTGGGAACACACAGTTCCCAGCCAAAAAGGGCTGCTGCCTCCTCAGTGGGGCTCCTGCTCCCTACCACAAAGCTGTGGGAACAACCCACGCACACCTCTCTGCTCAGTCAGAAGTGGCAGGGGCATGGAGGGCAACTCAGTTACACATCAAGGGTAGAGATTTCTTAGGCCAAAAATAGTAGTGATGCTAAAGCCAAGGATGTGATGTCTACCTACCAAAGGCTGCCCGCCTCAGAATAAGCAGAGGGTCTGTCCTGGAGGTAAGCTGTCAGTTTATCATCAGCCTTTGATGCCAAGCCCCTGGCCTTCAGCTTGCCCAGCAGCCTGTGATGGGAGTGGTGTGTGCTGGCCTGACTTTTCCCACTGCAGAAGAGCTCTCTGGAGGCTCATGGGAGTTAAGAGCACTGTACTGAGCTCAGCCTTACTAGGCCCTAACATCATTTTACCTCCCTGCCCCATGATGTTTCCAGATTTACAGTTGCCCACACCTGTTAATGACTCCTCACGGGCCATTTTCAATTTTAACATCCAGTAATACACATGCAGGGAAGGTAGATGAAAGGTTACAGAGAAATCTCAGTCAGATTTCCATTCACAAAGCCCAGCTTCAGCCCCTTTAGGGCAAGAGGGGATCAAGCCTAGCTGGTTTAAGATGCAATCATACAGCAGTGAGGCGAGAAGGATGAAGTCTGCAGTTCTAGTTTCCTACCAATAGCAAAGAATAACACATGCAGCCAGCAGTGAATCAGATTTCCAACCTGGAGAAGTTTTCTTTCAAGCCCCCTCTACTGCATACAAAAGCCAGGTTATTTCAGAGACTGCCCAGAACCTTTCCTGCTCCCAGTTTCGCTCAGTGAGATCTGCAGAGGCGGCCAAAGTTTAATCAAAGGAGAGGGGGATCAACAAACTGGGGCAAGGGAGTCAAACTAGCAAAAATTAAATGTCCAAGAAGCCACTTCCTGCCTGGAACTGGTGCAGCAAGGTTAGTAAGGAAAAGCACAAACATGCATCTACAGTCACAGCCCTGAGCACTCTGCCCCAGGAGGCTCCTAAACCAGAGACCCAGACATCAGTGACTGTGCTGCACAAACAAACCTACGTGGTTTTAGTGTGGTTTCATCTCATAGCTCTAGGCCTACAAGACCCAGGTCACTGGCCTCATGCTCCGACCCATGCAAGGCAAGCCCCGTGGAGCACAGATGAGGCCGGTTGGACAAACTCCCAATTTCCAGCCGGAGCAGTCTCAAGAGCCCGCTTTTCAGAATGATCTCTGGTTCCTGCCATGCAGCAAAGTATTTTTCCACATAGTAGCAGACCTGAGAAAAGAGAGTTAAGTCCAGAGACTATCCCTGGAAAAAGCACAGCTCTCTGTTGGGCCATGCCCTCAGGATCCAGAAGAGTAACTCCTCAGGACCAGAGAAAAGGTGTCTGTCACCAGCATCTCAAGAACAGAACCCTGACATGCAGCATTTAATTGATTTCTTCCAAAGCATAATCTCCTTTCCTACCCTTCTGCTGGAAAGAGCAAGCAGAGCTCACAGCCAGCAGCCCCCTGATGATTATCCTCCTCTTCCCTGACAACACCACCCAGCTGGAAAGATGAGCTGTCACCCCCCTGCTGACACAGACACCATCCTATTGTTAATGGCAGCTCTTACTTCAACTCCAATCCCCATTCAGACCACAAGGCAAGGGAAACTGGGTAGGTTTTCTAAACACATTATCTCTGCCTGCCTTCCAGAAGCTAGATGGCAGCGAACTCCTTGGTCTTGGCGTGCTACCAATAGCAGTCTGTACAGATCAAGAAATGCCCTAGTAACCAGCAAAGCCAATTTCTGCTCAACCCACCCACCTTCCCCTCAGTAACTCTGCTATGGGCAGCAGCACAGCAGAAGGGCAAGGGACATGCACAGTGACAGGCCAGCTCAAGCACCTATCTGCTCTCAGAGGAGCTGCACTTCAGCCACAGACATCAGAGCCTGCAGCTGCCTAGGCACCAGCAAGCCTGAGATGCAGGTAAGAGACAGGTACCTCTCTATCAGATCCTCACCAGAAGGGTAATGCCTTTCTTCCAAACACAAGTGTTTTCAGGAGGACACGCCAGGGACACACGCACTCTCCCCACACGTGGTCTAGCCCTCTGAACTGGTGCAAATGCTTCAGAGTCCCTTAGCCCTACTAGTTCCCTCACCACACCTTCCTTCTCCAAATCCTTCCCATTTACTTATCTATGTCAGGTATCCCTTCATCTCCAGCCAGCAGAGACACCAAGAAGGTTCTACTCACCTCCCCAAAAACTGGGTGAACAAGTGTGGAGAGACACTGTGACCGTGGTTGCCTCTTGATGGGCTCAGTAGGCTGGAAAGCAACAACAAAAGAAGTTACAAGCACAGGCAAAAGCTTCCAGGGCACATGAAGTACTAAGCCTTTGGTGAATTCCCAGCACCTCCACGGCAATCCCATCACCAGATCTTGGGAAAGCCACAAGTCACAGTACCCTGAAGATGTGGAAGAGGCAACTCTGGAGCACCAGCCCTTGGTGCCAGACTGAAGTAAATTTCAGACAGAAGATGAGTGCCTGGTGGCTTCCCCAAGACATCCAAAAGCTCGTGTTAGTTCAGTCCACTTCAGAAAGACCAGACAGCACACAGACCTTCTGGGAACCATGAAGAGCCATTCCCTTGTGCAGCTTGCTCAAGGAATTGGGGCGAATGGTTGGTGGGAATGTCCAGATTGGACCTTGGTCTCCATCCTCTGCGTCTCCATCACTGCAAATAAAAAGGGGAAAGTCAAGACAAAGCCTCAGCTCCATACACTGGGGGTTTGACCATACTTTCCCAGAGTCACAAGTTCTCCCCACCTGGCTGCCATATGGCTGCAGGCCTTCGGGCTTTTCCCTATCCCAGAAAAAGTTATGAAGAGAAACCACTTCAGTCTCTACAGCACATATGCAGCATCAAAGAGATCTGAGCTAAGTACTACATTGTTTCCAAATCACCACATTCACCTCTCTGATCCGGCCAGCTTGAGGCAGTTTCAACTGCTAGTTATATTTAGGAGAATTTCAAGAGAATCTAAGCTCACAATGTGAGGGGCCAGACTTAGATGTTATAAGCCAATCTCCCCAAGTCCTTGGTCACTCGAGTCACTGCCACTACAGGTGAAGAGCAGCTCTGTGACACCAGTCTGGCAATGAAGTGCCCTTTCCCCACCCAAGGCCCATAACTTGACTGTCCTGCATGGCAGCACAAAGATTTACCCCTGAGTACACATACACACAGCTCTTGCCACAGACACTAAAGCCTGGGGCTCTTGTAGCTCATGAAATGTGCATAAAATACAGGCAACAAGAGCCCTGTTCTACTAGTTACACACAGACTAAATGTTTTGTGTAGCACCCTGATTCCTCACACTCAGCAGAGAGGCTCCACAGGTTAAGACCAGAACAGAGAACCGGGTCCCACTGAACAGGAGGTAACAGCCTGGCTCTTCAGGCAGCACTCACTTGCTCCCACAAATGAAAGCTCAAAGGTGAGATCTCAGGTGGGAAAAGGACCTGAGCTGTTTGCAGTAGGCTACCCCAGGGCAAGCAGGGGCAGCAGGAGCACTCCTCCATGCAAAACGTGTACGTACATATCGGAATCACCAGAACTGGAGTCCTCTCCATGGCCCTCTGACTTCCAGCGCTTGAATCGATCGATCAGCTCCATTAGGAATGAGGTTTTCTTGGTGTAGCGTGTGATGAACTTGTGCTTTAGCAATTCTTTAGCTGTCGGCCTCTGGAGCAGATAAGGAAAGCATGTCACATCTAACCATCTCTGCACACTAAACACGCAACTCACTGACTTCAGCTGGGATCACAGAACAGCCTGAGCTGGAAGGGATGCACAAGGATCATCAAATGCAACTCCTGGCCCTGCACAGGACAGACCCCAGCAATGCTACCAATCCCCAACAAAGTGCCTGAGAGTGTTATCCAAACACTCCTTGAACTCTGGCAGCCTTGGGGCTGTGACCACTGCCCTTAGGAGCCTGTTCCAGTGCCTGACTACCCTCAGGAAAAGCCTTTTCCTAATATCCAACCTAAACCTCCCCTGACACAGCCTCATGCCATTCCCTTAGGTCCCATTGCTGGCCATCAGAGAGAAGTGCTCAGTGCCTGCCCCTCCATGTCCCCTCATGAGGAAGGCATGTGTCCATCCTGTAAGCTCAGCAATTCTCTCTCTCCGGGATTCTGGAACTTTCCTGTTGAAGGAATTTTTGACCTCTGCTGACCTTTACCCAAATTCATAGGTGGGCAGCAATACTCACAAATCTAGGATCCTTATTGAGGCAGGCTTCCACAAACTCCTTGAAGGGCTTGCTGTGGTGACCCTCAAGTGTTGGAGGGTTGTTTTTGGGGATCAAGAAGAGAACTCTCATAGGATGCAAGTCAGAATTTGGAGGCTCTCCCTTTGCTAGTTCAATGGCTGTAATCCCAAGGGACCAGATGTCTGCCTGGAAAAGAGAAGAACACAGAACACCAAGGAGCAATTCTACAACATGAAAGCACAGTTTTAGGACAGCTAATCACACAAATCAGATGGAGCATTTCATGTTTAACACACAAACTTCTCCAGCAGACCCTGCATCCTAACAGAAAAGAACAATTCCTGCAGTAAGCAGCACTTCCAATCCCTGTTTCTGTCCTAGCAGCACCTCATGTATAGTAGCCCCAAGTAGCAATCCTCCTGCTCCCAGCTCACCTTGAAGTCATAAGCAGACTGTTTGATGACCTCTGGTGCCATCCAGAATGGAGTCCCCACAAAGGTGTTTCTCTTGATTTGGGTGTCTGTCAACTGTCCAGCCACCCCAAAGTCAGCCAGTTTCACATCTCCTTGTTCCGAAAGCAGCACGTTGGCAGCTGGATGCACAAATAAGCAATTAAATCTGCTGGCCTCTGAATCACCTCTGAATCCAGCCCACACAGAACTGAGCGGAGCCCTCCCATGCCATCCTCCTTCACATCAGGGATAACCCTCAGCCTTGATTTCCAGCCTCAGACCCACTCTCATGCTTTGAACTCCACTGGGTAACACGGAACAAGCTCATGCACTTTGTTGGATCAGAAGGGGATTATTGCTAGGGTAGGAGCAGGGAGTAGATGTGAAGGGCCACACCATCAAGTGGATGTGACTCCTGGCCACACAAAGAAGGGAGAGCAACACAGCCTCTAATGCTTTTCGGTTTTTTTCCAGAGTAGCATTCAGCACAGGTTAAATAGCAGAGCCCTCTAAAGAGCTCAAGTTCCACTCTTGTACTAGTTCCCACTCACTCGTAAGACTGCAACATTGTGCAGGTTGGGAATGGGGGTTTTCTGCAGGACTTTTCCTTCTCAGACCCTACCTATCAACTTTCAGCATTTCCCCACCACTGGCAGCCAACAGCCCTACACATCTTGTGCAGCGCTAGAAACGTGCAGTCTCACATACACAATGAAATCTTTTCTCCCAGTCTCCCTGCATGAGGTTTCTGTGCCCTGCCTGCTCACAGCCCCTCCTGCGGTGGGTCGGAGCAGTGAGCATCCGGCACTGGCCCAGCTCCACAGCACTGTCCCTCCATCCTCCTGCAGTCCTGTGAGGCTCTGGGCTCGCTGGGACACTGCTCTTCAGGAGGCAGATGCCAGCTCTCTCTACACTGCACGTGGCCAGTGACTATAAAAAACAGCAACAGGATAAGCTGACACAAGCTGCCCTGATTTTCTAGGGCTGTGAACCCTGCATGAGGACAGCTCACTTCTGCTGCGAGCTATAGCCACAATAACCAGGACACACGCCCTTGGGGTCCAGCAGCAAAGCAGATGTCCAGACAGAAGTCAGCTAATATCTGAGCATGTTTTTCACTGACTCCTTTGCTTTAGCTCCCGGACCGTCTAAACTCCAACTGCCAGAGGAGAGCTACGGATCCTGTTATTCTAAACCCTAAAGGCACAAGAAGCATGAGCTGTGATACAGTGACAAGCATCAGATTCAGAAAACAGCAACCCAACAAGAGAAGCAGCACTGAGAAACAGTCTTTGAAACTTTGCGGATTATGGTGGCATATAATAGCTCTCAGTATTATGTTACTAACATCCCTTACAAGAAAGGGACCTGAGCTCTTCAATCTTACCTTTGATGTCTCTGTGGATCTTCCTCTCTGAATGTAAATAATCCAAGCCCTTTAGGATTTCCCTCAGGATAGTAGCTATGTAAGTCTCCTCCAGTGGTCCTGGCTTCAGCTGGCAAAAGGCAGAAAGATAACTTAAAAGAGGGTGACTGATGCCTTGGACTTTCCAGACTCTCAGTTTGTTAGTTGAAAACCCTGGCCAAGCAGGACATGCTCAGCAGGAAGCACCTTCTTGCACACCTGGAGCACATTCTAGAAGCAGAATGCTGGTCTTTGCACCTGGCAGCATTCAATGGAAAAACTTTGGGGGATTTTCTGCTAGTCTACCAGTCTGTTAAAGGCTTCCCAAACAAACAGCAGTTCATCTCTCACTTTAGCCTGGAAATACTTTGGCCAACAAAACATTTTAACAGTTTCTCCTGTTCAGGTCTCTCTGCTAGCATGCAAGTACTGAATTTCAGCCTCTGAGACATCAACCCTCAGGCTGTGGAGCACTGTATCAAAACTCTTCTCCTTTCCCTAAGTTCTCCTCTAACCAAATCCTGCCTTGTCAGTGCAATGAATGAGGTTCTGACACTCAGATAACTTCTGCTGATGACAGCCCCCCACTACACCTTCCTCCAAGTCACGGTAGGCTCAGCAGTTTTCCCTACATGATTAGTTACTGCTCTGGAAAAATGGCCTTTACTGTCCTAACGAGAAGAGAAAAATGCTGTGACAGAATACAGTGCAGCAGACCTTTGCCTGTGGGTATATTCTGCATTTGTATTCTCTTAAAATTTGGGGTAACTCAATCATAGACCATGTCTTTACTGAGCTATGCGAGCACTGAGCAATACCATGACTCTGACTAGGGGAAGTACAGATTTGCACTGCTCAAAACCAACTGGCTGCTGGTCACTTTTCAGTTCAGTGTCCTCATACAGCAGCACAGCATGCTGGACAACAGTGCTGGGACAGCTGAGCTCCATGAAAACATTCCCTCTGTCCTGGGATAAGCATAACCAACACGTCTGTGCTGCACTGCTTACCCCTCAGGCACAGGGGTGCCAAAAAGATGGTATGTGGCAAGTGAGTGTCTGGCTTATGGGCATTTCACAAACCAAGACTTCAGTCAGTATTTTTCATAGTCCAGAACTTGCCACTCACTCACCAAATCCAGGGCTGAACCTCCTCCCAGGTACTCCATGATGATCCACAGCTTAGTGCCCTGCAAGTAAGAGCACAAATCAAGAGCAAAGACAGTAATAGGAGCAGACAGAAAAGTGAAACACTCATGAGGCAGCAAGACACAAGAGTAGTCCTGTACACAATCCAAGAGATGCTGCACACTGCAGCTCTCAGGGGCTTAAAGAAGGAGCCCCCAGCTCCCTCTTTTCTGCTGACACAGCATTACAGAGGTGCACCTGCCTCCAGCACATTTCTAACTCTCAGTCTGCAGTTTTACCTGAGCAAGTGCCCCTACAGGCACCAGACTGCCCAGCCCACAGATAAGCTTATTCCCCGGCTGGAGCCCTTTAATGTCTCTCCAACAGCTCATCCAGCATAAGCCCTTCTTGGCAATGGCAGGGGAGCATTGCAGCCTTTGATCTCATTAACAGGGCTGCCAGCTTGAAGGGTGCAATCAGCAAAACACTCTTACTCCTCAGAGAAGAGACTTCCAAGAGGTTCACAAGGTCCCAACAGAAGATAAGCAGCAGGTCCATGAAACTACAGCAGAAGGCTGAGAAAATGTATTACGGCCTTTGAAAAATATGTAAGGAATATTCAGGACCCAAAGAGCTCGGGAACTGCTTGCTGCAGTCCCACTGTTACACTCATCTCCAGCAGCCAGCACGCATAGGCCACTTCTGACCAACACTAATAGTAGCTTCCATTAGGGATTCCTAAACCTGTTTTCAGTGGAAGCAGTATTAGCACTCCTCCACAGGCTCAGTTCATATTCTTTTCACCATTTCTGACGAAGTAGTTTCAACCTCCTCTATTTTTCAGAGGCATAAATCCCTCTGTGGTACTGCCTTAAGACTGTGCTATTCTGGAAAATCAACTTCCTTTCCGGAATTGTCAGACCAGGGGAAGTTCAGTCTTCAACAAATAATTTGCTCTTCAGTCAAGTGCCCTGCTCTTGGTACCACACAGTACAGGGCACCTCACTTCCATGTGCTTAGCAAGTGCCTTAAAGCCCAGCCTGCTAGTCAGTGCACACCAATGCAGTGAGCAGAGCCACCACTGCTCCTGCTGCCGTGCTGCCACTCACACATCACCTTCCAGGGCCATGTGTCACCATCCACTGCAGCGCCCACAGAGGAGCTCTCCCCGTTCCCTCACTACTGGCAAGGAATCACCATGGTTTGTCCTACCTTCAAGTAGGAGCCATAGTACCGGGTAATGTAGGGACTATCACACTGGCTGAGCACCGTAATCTCCTGCTGAATGTCCTCGATCTCATCCTCAGCCTCCTCCAGATCAATGATCTTGATAGCAACCACTTCCTTGGTGCGGTTGTCGATGCCTTTATACACTTCGCCAAATGATCCTTTGCCGATCCGCTCCAGCTTGGTGAACAGCTCCTCAGGATCCACCCTGGAGTGCTAAACCATGAAGCAGAGATGGGAAAACTCCATTAAGCTCCTGGGCTGCAGAGCACCACACATACCCACACAGCTCATCCCTGTATCTGTGCACCTACTACGTTGATAAACGCACATGAAACTCATGTATCCTAAACAGTCTTAGAAACTTAGCACAGAATATATCCAAGATTAGAACTGAAGAAACCTTCTCCACATGCTTTCCAACCCTGCAGACCACAGTGTGGGAGGAAAAGGAGGGAAGCCCAGCTTGAGAATGTCAGCAAATACCTCTATGGAAAGTGTCAGCTCCATTGGGACAGGGCTGCTCAGCTGCCCTGAATGGTGCCAAATCGGCTCCATGAGCAAGCATCTGTTCACACTTCAATAGAGACCAGCAAGGGGTACCAGAACCAGCTTTCTCTTGGAGATCCGGATGAGAAAATGGGCATAAGCAAGAGGCCATAAAAACCCTTCCCTTGTTAGCCTTCCTGCACTCAAAGACTGAAATGATTTGAAAGATCTGCACCCTTCCCTATTGTCTAGAGGGTGAAATATTACAGTAATATGAATTCACCATCTTCTCTGTTGCAGCCTGATCTCCAGGCAGCACCCAGCCCAGCTCTCCTCAGACATTTGCAGATGGAGCCTCACATCTTTTGGAAGGTCAGCAGCAAGGAGGAGGCAGGAGAACAGAATGGACACTCTACCTGACCTGCCTTTCTGGACCAGCCTCTTCCCTGGCTGGCACACCCAGAATCAATGGCCAATGGCATCTCCTGCATTAGATGAGCACACCAACTAGGCAGTTACTAACAGAGAAACACTGACTCTTTAGCAGCAGCTGCACAGTTAACTCTTTATTAAGGTGAGTATGGATAAGAAAGGGAACAAATCACAGTCACTTTCTCATGCTATTTCATTCAGTCCACCTGCACACCAGGAGGTCCTTCATGTTGCTAGTAGCTTCATGCTGCTAAAATGCTCTTTGTGATTAGTTTTTCTGCCTGTTCTTCTAATAGTTTGGAGAAAAAAAAAAAAAACAACCCTGGAAAATACGGCCTAGACCTTAGGAAGCAGCCAAGCCATTAGAAAGAATTTTCCACACCCAGAACTTCTTAGTCTCACCTCCAACACGTCACTTAGTGAGACTGCTCCCTCACAAGGGCCTTGAGTTGGCAGATTTTATCAGAGAACAGGGAAGCTGCATTTTTCCATCTCACACCAGGTTCTAGCAGGAGGCCATCACTGAGCAGCCCAAGGTGCTGCTTAATGATTAAGCCAGTCTGTGATCACAGGTTGTTTGCCTTCTGTGCCTAGTGCATTCCTATAAGCCAGGCTCAGGTGATCTTTAGAGGCAGCTCACTCAACAGGATTTCCTCACAAACTCCAGTCCAATATACAGAAGGATAACCAAATATCCTTTTGCGTCCATATCAACACCCAAACAGGCTGTACTTTGAACAAATGCACTGGAAACAGCCTAGAAGGGATGTTCAGAGATAAAAAGAACTGGAGATCCATAGCAGAGACTGGAGAGAGGGAGGTGGGGGGAAGAGGGTTTGAGCTTGAGAAATGCCAGGGGACAACATGAGAATGATGACTGCAGGCAGGGAGAACAGTCTGACTGGTCTGGGTTCACCAGAGACCAGGAGCAGGTTCCACTCCTTGACCGACTTGGAGGAAGGGGCAAGAAAGCGCCCCAGACATTACCGCGCACAGTGACCTACTGCACCCTAAAAATGCCACTCAACACATCAGCCACTCCCACACATCAGGGAGAAGGGAGAGAAACAGGATCATCTCTCCTACAAGCACCTGCTCAGTTCAGAAAAGAAACACTACCCACACGAATACTGCAAGGAAGCAAACCTTCAAGAAAACCTTCCTCCCCTCCCATGTAACTTTTCCATGAGGTAAGAAATAGCAAGGTGGAAGTAACTGCTCCCCCCTAAGCCTGGTAGGGCACATCAGAGAATTAGGACTGACTTCTCCACATGAGGACATCAGAGCACCGGCTACAGCAGCTTTTGGGACAACCACCACTTTATGTGGCAGGCTCTGTAATCACGGACAGCTTCCAGACTTGGATGTTGGTTTATCCTGTTTTCTGCAGAACAAAGCAGTTCAGGTAGGTGCGGTGAAGGAGACAAACCTTCCCGACAAGCACACAGAAATTCTGCCCAAAGGACTCAGGAAAACAATGTAACTGATGGGCAGATGAGACAGGCCCACCCCCATTAGGGTGGACACATTAGGACACTTCATTTGTAGGTACTGGATTTACCTTCCCACTACTGACCTGGAAATGCTTTAGAGCTTTCAGGTGACAGGGCAAGAACCTGACTCTAAGGACGGCCTGAGGACCAACATCCCTTGATGCAGTGCCCAAAACTGCAGAAATCAGACCCAGCAACATACAGAACCCAGGGAGCCAGTATAGGGCCAGGGGGTACAGAGTCATTCCAGCCACAGTCACAGTCCCCAGACACTGCTGGGGGAGAACAGTTTGCTGATTAATTTCTTCACTTTCTGTAAACACGGAGGAGGAAACAGGCCCATCCCCAATTCAAGCAGGTCAATGTCTGCTCAACAGAACACCTTATGAACTACCATTGTGGACACCACAGAAGAAACTGCCAGGTGGCATTTTCAGCAATTCCGAATTCCCACAACAAACTAAGATGTCCTGGCTGCCGGACATTGTTCAAAAGCTCTTGTCCATTAAAAAAATCCAGTTTGAGACACCACATGATGACGTGCTGACAAACAAAAATGTTCAGATCCGTGGGCATAAAAGCCTAAGCACTCATCAGACAGCAGCACAAATGCAAGTTCCACCAAGAATGGAGAGCTATGGAACCACACTGCTCTGCCAGGAGAGAGAAGGAGGCACTCCATGAGCCTGACTCTCCCCTGCCCCAACACGTCTGCACCTGCAAAGCACCGTGGTGAGAGGTGTAATAAGCACCATCTGTCCCTTTCCTAAATATGAGTTATCTCAGTACTAGTCATCCTGTTAGAGAATCACCCTGGCTGGAAATCCATGCTCTGGAATTGCAGTGCTACAAACATACCTGGAAAACTTCATTAGTAGGAATGCTTTATACCTGCTTAAATGGGCACAGATAAACCAAAGCAGCTTATTAGCACCTCTCACCTTTGCAGCTGCTCAGCAGCTTGGGCTCTTACCATTTTTCTTCCACATTCACAGAACCCATCAGAGCTGAAAAACAGAACTCCAGGTCAGCAGCGGCTGCTCCTTGTTCTACTACTACATGTAAAGCCCTTAAGGGATGGTCACTACATTGTAACTTTGTGCTTGATTCAATGCTTATTACACAGCAGTTCTGAATCAAAAAGCCTGCTGCTGCTCCTCTCCACTGGGAGCAGTCAGTCAGGCATTAGAGATGGCTCAGGCAGGCCTGGGCAGGCTTTGGAGGGAGAGCACGCAATGCACTATCCAGCTGTAAGCACGGGAAGGGAATAAGTATGAGAGGGATGATGACAATTTCCTAGTAATGTGCTCCACTTCTGCCCTTCAGGATCTAACCTCACAGCACAGGAAAGAAGGATGCTCTGTCCTGACAGGTGTGGGAGTGTTTGTGATCCTGACTGACGATAGCGCGTTTTAAAACGGACCAACTCACTGCAGCCATCAGGAATTAGGAACTGCAGTGTGTTATGAGACAAGCCTGGCAGTAACACCAGCTGCTTCATGGGGAAAGAATGGTTTTGGCAGCTCTGCCACCTCCAGCTGCAGAGACATGATATCCACAGGCTTTGAGAAGATGTGGATAAGTACTAGAGAAGAAGGGTAAGTATCTGCCCTCATTTCAAAGCTACTGCCTGGGAAGATAAGCTGCCTATTGGGAACAGAAGGAAATACCATTTGAACCAGCTGAAGATCTTCTCTCTGGGCTGTGTCCAGCTGGATCTTACTCTCAAAATATTCAAGAGCAAGAATCACGCCCGCATTTGTTGCATAAAACACCAAAGGGTGCTTAAACCCTTTTGGAAATGAGAATTCCTTCATCGGGGGCAGGCTGGAATTGGAATCACTGCTCTGTACAGGAGAGGTCTGTAATAGAACATTGCCAAGGCCACACCACTTAATGAACTGAAGCTGACTGGGAATGCAGCAACTTTGAAGGGTTTATGTGGAACTACAGCCCCATTTAATGTTATTTCTGACTGGAGCACTTTCCAGCCAGCCAAACAAACAAACAAACATAATTTTGCTCTGCCAAACACAGTGGAAGAAGGAAGCCGGTTTTAACAGAACTCATCTGCTCTTCTCTTTCCCTCATTACCTCCTCTGCTCTCCAACATCCCACCCAGCATGCTGAACGATCACCTCTGGGCTACCTCAACAGTCTCTTTGGTGAAACCAGCTTTGTACCTGGAACCATCTGAAAGCTTCCCTGTCTATATGAAATCTGTGCTCAGTTCTCTGCACCTGCCAAAACCTGGGTCAGTTTTGAATTTCTGGAGTATAAAAAAGAGGGAAGTTTGTGTGCAGCACTTTGAAACACGCCTGCTTGTCTGAGACTCCCAACTCTTCACAGACACTATTCTTTTGCTTCAGGTGGTGAAGCATTACTTAGCCAAAAAATTCTAAATGGCTTCTCCAAGGTCACCTAAGGAACAACAGCAAATCTAGAAACAGAGCTCAGGTCAGAGCTTTAAACACAGTAACTAAGACAAATACATCACCTGGCAGATACAGCTTCAGACCAGGACCAGGCCTGCAGTGCTGTATGTACACAGCACAAGGCAGCCAAGGAAAGAGAGGAAGCAACCAGCTGAGGCAGGGAAACGGAGGCCCAGAGGCAGAGCAACCTGGGCATTGGCCTAAGGTAACTCTGCCACCAGCACTAGAACTGAGAATCCAAACCAAGTCAAGCCTCTGACATCCCAATGCAAGTCTTAGTCTCTTGATTTTCACAGCACCTTCCACTGCTCCCTACATTTCCCTAAGTGAAGGGAATTTCAGGCCAGTTCCTACTGCCCTCACAGCACGCCTGAGTTACACAGATTAGAGGTTCCACCAGGGATTCCTGAAAAGACCTGAGAAATGGACAACATGGATTGGTTTCCTATTCCAAGACCAGACAAAGAGTCATGGGATGATGGGATCTGAGAATGCCTCACATTTCCATAATAAATTCAGAGCTGAAACCACCAGAATGCTGATAAGCTTCATGAGTGAATGCTGTATACAAAAAAAGCTTCAGAGCAACCTCCTCTGCAGCTACAGAAGTCAGTTTTCAGCCCTAACCAGACAGTATCCTTCCCCTTCTCCCCCTGTACAGTGACTCAGCCAGGCACTATATTTACATTTAATTCCATACACACTTTGGGGAAGCAGTTGATGTGAAAGACAGCATGTAAACTAAGGTGCACTGCAAATCAATTTTAAAGAAGAGAAAGTTCAGAGAAAGCATTATCTCAAACCACTAAAGCTTTTAGTAATTCTACACCTAGGAGCAGAACAGAATAATGCCCCAAAACTCACAAAGCACGGTTTAAGAAGACCTATGTTCAGTATTGACATCTGCCAATAATCAAACACAGCCCACAACCAAATTCAGAGGGAAGAAGATGCAAGCCAATACTATTAATGTGGTTTAGCTTTTAGTCCCAAATCCTGGCATCATCCTTCCACATTCCTCTTACGAAAATGTCCTCACAACAGCAGCATTTAACCATATCCACGGAGGCTGAGATCTCTCGGAAGAGTTACAGCTCAGTATCAAACATCACTGCCTCTGATGCAGCAGGGTTACGAGCACCATTTCTCTGACACTAATGCCATGAACACTTTGGGAAGGTATGTCTGCCAGAGACGGCATACACAGTTTTTCTGTTCCCATTTCTAGACTTCCCCTTCCAAAAATACTCAGAAAGCCAATGACTCCCATCTCCCTAAAAATAACACAGTTAATCCCAGAGAAAGGCCCCATACTGGGTGAAGAATTCACTTTCTGTATGGCTGGCTACACGACACTATCAGCCTAACACCAGCACAGAGTGAGACACAGGTCAATCAGCTAACAGGAGTAAGATGAGACCTGTGCGAGAGAGATAAAGAGTGGCAAAAAGTGATTTTCTGGTTATTTGTTTGAAACGCTTGTATCAAGAGCAAACACCGTTATATAAACCCTTGAAGAGGGTTTTAAAATAAATTTTTAATCACCACTTACCTGGCTAGCAAATTCTCTTAGGTGAGCCATGCCTACAGAATGGGGTTTTTTGCAAAATCCGGGAGGATTAGGATGTCACAGCACAGCAGGAAAGTGATGATTTCTCCACTGGTCAACTGTGACAAGCAAGAACACATAGCTCTCATGTGAGGTTCTTGGAAGCTGGCTCATTCCCCTGAAGAGTTACCTGCATCTCTTTTCTCTCCTTGATCTGAAGTTCTCCTTGAACCTGCCAACACGTTCTAAGCATGCTAGGCCCTCTTTGCACACCGCATTTCTCAATTCTTTACAGAAATGTCTTCCAGATGTGTCAAGGAACCTCACTCTAATCTTACACACTGACCAAGTCTCAGGCTCCATTTTCCCTACCATCGCCTCAGCACACTCCCCAGTATTACAGTTAACCCCACCGTTCTATTGCCTCACCACCCCTCCCAGCATCTTCCCCAGCACAGCCCACAGCATTGTCTTCTCCTGCTGCTCCTCAGCCATCCTCTCACTGAGAGCACTCCTCCGCTCCCACCGTCCCCGCTACAGCCGCTGGCAAAGCTCAGCTGCTCAGCACACACCTTCCTCTTCAGGGAACCCCAACCCCGCACCGCCCGGGCCGCTCCCTCTCCGGTGCTCCCCAGTTCTGTCCTCCCCTCCACCCCAGCAACAGCTGAGCCCCAGCCCAGCCCCTCGGGGACCCTCGCGTCCAGCCCTCTCCAGGGCCCCCGACCCCAGCATCCCCCGTCACGGTGCGGCCCCACAGCTGCCCTCTACCCGCACTCCCGTCACGGACACCTCGTCCCGCCTCACACCTCAGAGATCTCCCACGTCCCGCGTTCCGCGTTCCCCTCGCCATCATGGGCTACTCAGCGCGGACCCCATCCCACAACG
>WEIT01027093.1:327184-371610 GCA_013389985.1 Dryoscopus gambensis
GGGGAGGCGGCGGGAGGGAGGAGTCGCTTTTGTCCTCCCAGCCCCGCCTCGCGGGGCTCTCCTCTCGCCAGTCCTTACGGGACTGTGCCCGGGAGCCCCCTGGGTCACGCCAGGCAGGCCTGCCCTCAGCTCCTCTCCTCATGAGGGTGAGGGGCTGTCTCCTCCCCGCACCCCGCCGCGGGACGCCAGGCCCTCGGGGGAGCAGGCGGAGCGGGAGGAGGAGAGGCGAGGGACGGGAGCTCCCTCATGGCCTGGTTCGTTCTCAGCGCTGCATCTGCAGGGCTGGGTTTTCCTTCACGTGCTGTAATGTCAGTGACTGATTCACGCGTTCAAGGGAAAAAAGAAAACCAAACCAAAACAATTTTCTCAGCCTTTTGCCAGGCAGATTTAACGCCGGCCCTGCATTTCTTCCCTGCATTGAACAAACCAGGCACAGCTTTTCCCGGGCGCTGACACACAACGCCTTTGTCACAACCCGCTGCTTCTAATGGTGAGCTGGTGCTGCTCCGTAGCACAGGTGGGTTGTAGCAAGAGGAGCAACCCTGGGAGCTGTCACTGCTTGAACAGATGGGTCTGGGCAGCAGCCAGCAGCTCCCCCACAGTCCTCTTTGTTATTTATAACACTCTTGTTCCCTCATTCGTTCCCTCCCCCATCCGTCTCCCCTCTGTTTCACTCCCCCTGATGAAATCAACCACCACTTTGCGGTACTTGAGTGAAAACATCAATTAGATAGAGCACAGGTATCAAAACCTCCTGCAACGGGGTTCTGGTTTTGTGTTTAAATCAACTGCACCTCACTGGAAGGTTTTCACAAAGGTCTTGCCTGTAGGATCCTTGAGTTGCTGGAGCTTTGAGTTTATACCTGCAGGACCAGCCTTCTAGCCCCACAAAACTGGATCATCTTGTCTCATAAACAACCCTATTCCACCATGACACCTTGACTTAGGAGATCTATGAACAGACAGAGAAATCAAAGCTTCTTGAGAAGCAGGAAAGGAAGGAGAATGAAGTTCTGCTCTGGTTCCAGTGTAGCAAGGACCAATGGGTGAACTGCTCCCTGTTTGAGTTCCTTGTATGTTACTTAATGATCATTTCACCCCAGTACCTCAGCTTTCCACCTCTTGTCACGTGGACAGGCATTAATTTAGCCACTCTTGGCATGAGGCCGAAGGGCAGAAGTCTCACCAAAAAACATGTATGTTAATTAATGTGCCAAGTCTGAACATACACACAGGAGCAGCAATAATTTGTTTTGTCACTTCATAAGGGTGATTGTCATGTGGGATTAGCGTGGCATTTCCTTCTGAAATTGCTAAAGCTGGCTCAGGAGCACAGGAGACAGAGGGGTTCAGGTGTGGGCTGGTGTTTTTCCTCATCTGTGATCCACAGACAGCCTGCTTCGTAGCCTGTTGCTCCATGGATGGGCAGGAGAGATTGTGTAGGGCGTTTTGGTCTGGCCACCACCTGGAAGAAGCCATTTATGGATCAGTAGCTGGTCACTTTGGTTTGGACAAGCTGGGGGATAGGGCTTGGAGATGATTGCTCTGTTGTCAGGCAGCTATTTCTGGGCCTGTTTTGTAGGGGAGAGGATTATTAATGTGCTCAGAAGAATGCAGAAACAAATGCTGACCCTGGGGAGGCAGGTGTCCCTGACTTCTCTGCATTTTTCCATGGCATATTTGTATCCATTGCCACCTCCATTTGATCCCCAGAATATATCAACCAGAGCCAAAGTCTTGCTCCCTGGTTTTCAGTCAGTGCTGTATTCCTAGCAGGCTAGTTCTCTCTCTCTCTCTCTCTTTTTTTTTTTTCCATTTATTTTAACATTAGCAATTGTGACTACAGAACAATCATACTACAAGTGGTGTATGTATATATATATATTTATAAATATATATATAATTTTTGCTTCAGTCCAAAGTTACCTGCGCATTGCACCATCTACCTCTACTGAAAGAAACCCAGTCCCTGCCTCAAGGAGATCTGTGTTTGGAAAAAGCCAGCTAAAGAAGTGCAAAAGAGGAGGTATTTCAGCTAGAGGAAAGCACCAGGGAGTTAATTACGTGCTGGAGTGCCTAAGCCTACAAGGCTTTAGTCGCTGAGTATTGAGGGTTACAGCTTTCACCTGGCCCTGGGAAACAGGGCTGTGGGAAAGGGAGCTTTGGGCAGGACTGTGCTGTCTCCTGGCTGTCAGTGTAAGTTCCTCCTGGGTCTCTTGGGGTGGGATGAGGATCACCGTGTTCCTGGAGCAGGTGGGGATGACAGGGAGTCCCTCGTTGCTGATGGAGCAGGTGGCTCTCAGAGCTGAGCCAGCCTTGCTGCTGTCCCTTTCTTCTATGCTAATTCTGATGCTGCTGGTTAGCCTTAGCCTGCACTATTAGTAAGTTCTTACCTGTTCTTACCTTTTCCTTCACAAAATTTTAGGATCTTAATTCTTCCTGGGTTCCTACTCTTCTTCCAGTGTGTTTTAAAATTGGTCAAGGGCTGTGAGTCAGGACAAGTTAAATACCTACTCCTGTAAGCTCACACATTTGCTGTGTGTGCTGAGTGGCTGCCTGAGCCTTGCTGCTGTGGGGAAATCAGGCTGAAAACCAAAGGCATCTGTTGTATGGCATTTCTTCTGTTGCTGGGGTTTCTTCTTGCTTTTTAGAAGTTATGTCTTCTCTATTGTACGATTTTCAAGAGGATAGGATTGTTAATTTTTTTCTTCTCCCTTTTCTAGTTCTTCCTGTTAAAGCAAAGGGATAAACCTCCTGAATAAACAAAAAATTAAGTTAAAAGCTGGTGATATAAAAATGTAGTATTTAATCAAGTCTTCTGCTCAACACCCAGCCCCTAAACCCCATGTCAGTTATGAAAGCTACTTACAAGTAAGCTGTGCTGCAGTCCCCATTCCCATGGCAAGTTTTGTGTGCCCATGGAGTCTGTTTTGTTCCTCTCCACAGAACTGGAGCCTTTATTGGAGACGTGTTAGTCAAAATTGGTAAATATTCTCTCTGTTAAAAGATGATTATTTCAAAAAATTGATGTTTTCTGCTGACAGTGGAATAAACACTGCTTGAGATAACCCCTGTAATTCTCACATAAAAGAGAAATCTTGACCCAGGTATTTACAGCTTTTGCCTAAGGAGCTGACACACCTGGCTCTGTTTCTGTGAAGTCCAGATAAGAGGGTGAATAGTTACAAGAAGCTTTGACTGACATGTTCTTAAATGGCCCAATAAAGTAGCTCAGCTTTTGCTTTTTGCTAGGAAGTGTGGAGTGAATTGCAAGAGGACCTATAGCCTTCTCTCCTGATGCTCCCTACCCTCTGAGTATGCTTTTAGAACAAGAAACTTTTCAGATATCTGAGAGTTGCCTCCCTGCCTGAAAGTAAAAAGCTGTAGTTGTATTACTGTATTCCCATCTGTTGTATACCTGTGTCGGTCAGACAGAAAAGGGGTGAAGGGGTGTGTGGGTACAAAAATGTGTGGTAAGACACAGAATCACAGAATCCTTTAGGCTGGAAAAGCCCACTCAGACCATCGAGTCCAACTGTTCCCCCAGCACTGCCAAGCCCAGCACCAACCCCAAGTGCCACATCTACACTATCCCTCCCGAATGGTGAGCTCACCACCACTCTGGGCAGCTTGTGCCAGTGTCTGACCACTCTTTTGGGGAAGAAATTTTTCCTAAATGTCCAATCTAAACCTCCCCTGGCACAACTTGAGGCTGTTTCCTCTCGTCCTGTTCCTTGTTCCCCGGGAGCAGAGCCTGACCCCCACCTGGCTCTACCCTCCTGTCAGGGAGTTGTAAAGAGGGAGAAGGTCCTGCGTGAGCTCCTTGCAGGCTGAGCCCCCACCAGCTCCCTCAGCTGCTCCTCATCAAACTTGTGCTCCAGATGCTTCCCCAGCTCTGTTGCCCCCCCTTTGTACATGCTCCTCTCAGGGAAGGTTAATCTGGAGCCCCATGAACTGATAAAAGCCGAGAATGCTGCTCAGCAGACAGTGTCTAGTACCACTGCAGGCTTGCTCTAGCTGCTTATGGCCAAAGCAAACCGTGAGGAAAGGACCTCAAGAGCTAGTGCTCTACATCCTACCTGCTGTGGATTGTGAAATCTTACAAGAATCTTCATGGTTGGTTCAAGCACTGATAGATTTTTCGGTATGAATTACTCAAAATACCTGGATTTGTGTTGTTCTGTCTCTCTTGAGAAACTTGTCATGACACCGCTGTCAGAGAGGCTGTGCAGGCATCCCTGGGAGAGCTGGGCAGAGCAGTGTGGTACGGCTTGCTTTGAAAGGTCCTTGGGGTGTGGGGCAGCTGGTCCGTGTTTGAGATGAGTCCTGGGCTGCTCAGCCTGCAGCAGCTCACGCCTTTCCACCCTGTTCCCCCCTTCCCCGCATGTGCGGCAGATCTGGAGAGCCCTCCTGGCGCCCTCGCCACGTTGGCCGTGCTGTCAGGGAGCAGCGATGGCTCTGGGGCAGATAAGAGGTTTTGGAAGCCAAGCTGGTTTGCTCCGTGTTGGTGCCAGCAGGTGGCAACAGCGCCTTGCAGCCCCGGCTCCTTGCAGCAGCCGGCAGCCCCCTCGGTCCTTCGCAGCGCACGGCTGCACTGCTCCTGCCAAATCCCCGCTGCTCTGTCACTGCTCATCCCTTTCCTGCGTGGGTCTTGCAGCCCTTCGTGCCGGTGCATGAAGCGGTGCTCAGAGCCAGGAGCTCAAAGCTGTTCACTCAGCCTTAAAGCAGACATCTCACTTCCAAGGGAGGGAGCGGCAGGCTGGGGAGCAGGGTGGGGGTTGGCCTGTGCCTGGATCTCCGTCCTGGGGCTCTGAGCTGTGTGGTGGGGCCAAGTCTGGTTCAGTTTCTTCTGTCTGCCCTGGGTACCACATTAAAAATTCAGGCACGGTGAGGGTAAACCAACAGCGAGTGGAGTGTATCATGGAGGGTGACAATAACTGGACAGGGAGATGGGTACAGCTGCCAAGTGACTGGGGACATGGGTGATATTATGGCACCTTAGCTTTGGAGTTACTAAGGGGCATGGCAGGGGGGTTGGAACGAGACGACTTCTAAGATCCCTTCCAACCCAAACCATTTTATGATTCCACGATTATTTGCAGCAGCAGCTTAGGCACCTTGAGCCTGGCAAGCCCTGAAAAGCGATAGCACTTTCCTAGCATGAACAGAGCTGTGGAGCAGAGCTGTTAGCCTGAGAGCTGGGTGTTAAGTGCTCTCCCTAAAGATAGAATTACTTAGCAGGATAGATGGGGGTCAAACTTTCCTGTAAAATGTGCTGCAGAACAACTCTCTTGGTGCTGCGGTGCTTGTTTGGAGAGAAGCTATTTCTGGCTCCATTACATACAGAGAGGCTGGAGTGGTTTTGTGGCTGGAGTGGTATGGTGGAGAGCAGAGATGTGGAAGAGCACTCTTGCTGCATGATGCAGTTAAGCAGTACCACTATAGGAACGGAAGGCAGGTTATCTTCTTGCAACAGGGTCCTTTTGAATCTGTCACGTTCCCAAGGCACATGGTTTTGCCCAGTGCAAAGCGGAGCTTCCAAGCCCTAGGAAAAAATGCACTTGTACAGAAAGAAGCAAGAGCTGGACTCACTGGCAGTTTTACTCTTTGCTGTGGTTTTTAGTTTGTGTCTGGACTTGGCCCCTGAGCTTCTGTACAGCAGATGCTACTCAAGCTCATGCCAAAACAGTCTCTGCCTGAGCTTGCAGGCTACATTGACAGTTTTAAATGGGGGTGTTCTCCCTAGTCACCTTTCTTTTTTGGTGAAGATTTTGAAGTGCAGCAGTACCTTACCTGAATTCAACAAAGGAAAGGAGGAGCAGAGAGCACTCTGAATCTAAATTGCTCCTCCCTTTGGTGTAAGGCATAGCATGTATTAGTTCTACACTATTTGAGTTTATCACAACTCTTGATGAGAATAAAGTGATTGCTTTGTTTTGGCAGTAACATCCTGCTCCAGGCCTTAAACCATGCTCATTGTAGAAAAGCCAGGGAGAATTCAAAGAGAAATCCATACCCTCACAAGATAGATCAGTCTGAGCTGGTACTGTGGAAATCCACTGGCTCTGACGGCGGCTCTTCAGATCTGTGCTTGTATGGAGACTGCAGCAGGCTGTTAAAGCTACATCAGTCTCCTTCCTGCTTTCAGACTGTATCACTACAAATCTTGCAATATTGACTGCACAGGGCTGATTTTCTGCTGATATTGTGGCTCTTAAGGCTGTCTTGAGTGTTGAGCAAAGAAAAGAGCCTTTATCTCTCAATCCTGCTGGCAAAGCAGAATAAGTGAGAGTGATGCTTGCAGCTGTAAAGCTCAGAGTGCAGCTGACACTCCTGTTGGCTCAGCAACCCCTTGCTTCCCACAGCGACTAATCCCTAAATTAAATGAAGGTTCTTCCAAGCTGAGAGCATGGAATGCTTGTTTTGCCAAGTCGTGTTTCTGGGTAGTGGTAGCAGGCAGTTCGAGAGGATTGAGCTGAATTCTGGGTTCTTGCAGGCCTCTGTGCTGTGCAGAGGCAGGAATGGATGTGGCTAATGTGATTCTGGGGAGATTTTTTCTTTCCTGCTAGTTTCTTCTGGCTGCCCTGGAAGCTGTATGCAGGTGAGTGGGGAGACCCCTGTTTAACTGAGCTGTAAGGGATAGTTACTTTAGGCATATACTTTATTTGGGCAATGGACCTGTCACTCACTGAGTACTTCAGGGGTAACTCCTGTCTGGTATCATGTAATACCTATGAAAATTGTTGTAAAGGCTCCTTGAAACAGAGGAAAAAATGCTCTGCTGGAACTGATAGTGTGGCATTGTGCTTCAGTGGGTCAGACCTGCTTTTAAACTGGAGCTGCTAAATGTGGTTGAATCCCCTCTGAATTATCCACCCAGAAAAATGAGGAGAAAGATAGCACTATCCAGAGCTGCTGGAGAAACTTAGCTTGTTTGGGTTGCATGCCTATTGCCTGTGCAGGTTGGCCAAACAGGTACTTTCTTACTCCTGTCCAAGTTAGGAACAGGAATATGCAGCTGTAATTCTGGGGAAACAACAGTCTGGCCACACGTGTGTTTACAAAGATCTCTGCAATTCAAATGACCAGCTAACTCATTCGAAGGTGCTTCTGACCCCTCTGTGGTCCAGCTTTCCCCTGGGAAAACTGCACAGTGCTTTTTGTACTTCTGCTGCCTTAACTGTTGCTTTGTGAGGCCAGCACCAATATGTGTGAGCCATTTTGAGACTCTTGGGAAAGAAACTCAGGGTTTCTGCTGTGTGTGGAGAACCATGGGGAAATAAACCCAGTGTAGTGCTGATCCCTGGGTCTGAGTTCAGCATGCAAGGTCTCATGGACAAAAACCTAGAGAGGACTTGACAGCTGATATTCTCCTTTCTGACAGCATTTTTTCTTATCTTATCTTACATGTTTTTCAAGCCATTAAACTAAAATATAACACTAAATTAAAAAATAGAACACGAAATAAAACAAATTATTTAGATTCATGTACTTCAGAGGAAAGAACTGAGCTAAACTGAACTGAGTTCATGCTCCCATTAACTCCCAACACACCTTGTGTAAGGGAAAACTAGCATTAATGAAAGACTCCTCTTTTATTTCATGGAATAGTTTCAGTTCGACAGGACCTTTTAAAGGTTATGTAGTCCAACACCCCTGCAAGAGCAGGGACATCTTCAACTCGATTTGTTCAGAAATGTTTTGAAACAGGAAGATGCAGTTACCTGGTTGAGTGAATAGTTGCTTGAATTAGGATTTTGAAGAGCTTTCTGTCTTCTTGTAAAGCAAGAAGGTGCAAAGCTCCCTGCTCTTTTAGGCCTCTTTGTGTTGAGGGACTTAGTGCCAGCATCAAACTTCTGTTCATTCATGAACCCTTCCTTGGCCTCTGCTGTCTGGGCCAAAGCCACCATTAACAGCTCTATCCCATGAGGTTCTGCAAGGCTCAGTCATAATTTATGTAAATCGCTCCAGGCCACTGCAGTGTGAGACTGATGAACTCGTGGCTGCTTCTAGAACTGAAGTCACAAAGATTATATTTCTCCTAACAAAATACTGTGTGTATGTTAATGCCAGCAAGAAATTTTATCTTGCCTTGGCTTGCATCCAGAGAAACTGCTCTGTGGTTTCCAGGATATGAGAAATCGGACCTTAAGTGAAGATACACTTTGGGAGTTGGTGAGAGACACAAACCCTGTGCAGGTCTGCGTGAAGCTGATTTTGCTCTGTTAATTCACGATGACCAGCATCTACTTCTTTTATATCAAGATTGTCTATTAAATTACTTATGCTGTGCAATTACCCTACTTTGAGGCTTCTGCTAGGAGCACCACTGTACCTAAACCAGCAAACATTTGGCAGGAAGTGTACAAGACAGCTCAGCGGCTGCTTGTCTTCCTCACAGAGAAGGAGATACATTTAGCTGCTTCTAGGGTCTCGGTGGCAGTGAAAAACTACCTGGGAGTGTTCTCTCATTGCTTGCTCCTTTTCAGTGCAGCAGTTCTTAAATGTGGGATTTGATTGTGTGTTATTTCTCACTGTCTTTGCCACATGTAATGATGTTGAGCAGCACTGACTGCCTCTTAAACCACTAACACTTCACTTGCAAAAACTGAAGTAACTCCACGCTTCAGCTAAGACTGGTCACTGGAATGAGATGCCTCTCTTCCCCTGAACTGTAGTTTTGTGAGTTTCTGCTTCATTCTTTGAAAACACTTCCCCTAATTCTATTTTACTTATTAACCTTCTCCTTGCTGCTGACAGACATCAGATTTAACCTGGCTAGAATATTGCTGGTTTCTCCCCTAAATCACCCGTGGGACACTGCACTCATTGCCAGTTCAGGCAATGAGTTCATTGCTCAGGTGAAATTTGTGGAATGCTAAAGGGGTCTTTTAGTGCAAATTTTCAGTTAGCGTTTATTTGTGTAGGGAAGTAAATATTTCATAGAATGATTTAGATTGGAAAAGGCCCTTAAGATCATCAAGTCCAATTTAAGCCCTTTCTTTGCTGTGAAACAAAAATATCAGAGCTGTGAGGATTTGTTGAAATTCTGAAGTGATGGAAAGCATGGCATAAATTTGAGTGACTTGTGAAATATAAGCAACCAGCATTGCTTATGTTGAGGTGGTTCTTCAGGCTTTTTGTGAAAAGTAATTAATCTTGCCTAATATGTAGCAGATTTTTTTTTTCCCTCTACTTCTCTGGCTCCTCATTAGCTCAGTAAGAAAGACTTCACTTATCTTGCAGCATCTCAGAAGTCTTGAATTTGTCCCCAGAGAAGACTTTTGGTCTCCAACTGCTTATTCATTTCAGCAGTTGACTCAGTTCAGTACCTGTATAAGAATGGTTGTGTTATGGTTTTTTTGATCTTGAGAGCTTTTCCGCATTCCAAAGCCCTTTTCAACTTTACGTTTGACAGTTTAATTTAGCATTTAAGGACATACTTTTATTTCTATTTTCCTTGCATTTTAAATTGCATTTTTTAATGTTCAAAGGTGCATATACTAGCAGCAGGAAGTTAAAATAGCTTAAGTAGAAAACACCCCGGACACATTCAGATTTCTGATTGGTATCAGCTGTAAAATTGCTTAAATACACATCACTTTTCTCCTTTTTTGCTGAGAGAGAAGTCATAGCACTGAGCTGTGTTCAGAAATGAGTAAACAGGTGAGTCTGACTTGCCGTCTCTTAGAAACAAATAGAAACCCAGATTAAAATTAGTGACCTCAAAAAAAGATTTCCTGCTTCCTGATTCCTAAATACCATTAAGATTGATTTGAATCACTTTGACTGAAGTGGGTCCACCCTGAGCACCTTTGGCAATTTTTTTAAAACGTCTGGCCAGATGTTTTCTGTTGTCATGCCAGCGCAAAGTGATGCACTGGAGATGTGCAGGCTGGGCAAGAAGCATAGCACTGAGAGCCTCCTGGCTCTTGCTGAACTGATGGTCCAAGGCCTGTAGCAGTTCTTTTCCCACCAGAATGCACTACGGAGCCTAAGAAGGGATTGCTAACGATGGTGAGGTTTTCCTTCTTCCCTGAGCATGGGTGGGCATGTGTCTCACCTGATCCCAAACACTTAAGAGTAGCTTCTGCACCCAGCTGCCTTTCAGAGTCATGTAAACACTCCAGCCCAAAGGTTTCTGGGTGAAATGAGGGAGACAATGAAATTCATGGTGAACAAATGCAAGTTAACCCTGCTTTGGACACATTCTTGATCAAGCTCATGTTTCAGCCTGAAGGAGGGATTTGCTTTTGTGCTGGCTATTGTACGTGTCAGATTTGGATACCTTGATGTCAGGTAACAGAATATTGCCACCTCTTTTTTTTTCCTTTTTCCTTCCCCCTCCTTCTGGTTAAGGTCTCTTCCATCAGAAGCCATGAAAGCTCTCATCTTATAAATGCAGGAAAACCCAGACACGCTGAGCTCACGGGAGGATCTGTTGATTACCTTCTCTCAGCATTTCTCTGTCTTCTGCAGTGGATTAGGAAGCTCCAGATCACCACAGCTGTATTTTTATGTGGACAATCAACACTAGTATGATAGCTTCCTGGGCATTTTTCTTGATGGAAAAGCTGAATTTGTTTCCTTCTGCTTGTAACTACCTTGCTTGTACTAATACATCTCTGCAGATGTACTCTGAAGGGAAGATTTATCACATCCAGATGAAAAATAACCAACCAGCTCCCTGAACCAGTCCACAGTGCCAGCAATCCCTATTTTCTCACAGTGCAATTTGGAAGGACAATTTAGGAACTGGTATGAGCAGCTGGACATGAAGGTTGCTGTAGCTGACTCTGCTGCTGAGGAAAACAGCCCTAAGCTGCTCCACAGAGTAAGAGGGGTCACTCTTGTTAACCAATGAAGCTTTGAAGAAAACTTTTGCCAGTGAGGAGTTCCACAAAGTCTAGAGGTGTATCAAGTGTTTAGAAATGTTTTGCTGCACTCAGAGTGAATCTGAGGTGCTGTAAGGTATAATACTGTGTATGAAGCAACCGTGCACTCTGAATTTGATCTGTGCAGACTCGAGTTGTCAGCCTTACCTCCTTGTCGCAGACCTTGAAAAGATGGGTTTTTTAAGGCCATAGCTGCTGCCCTGCCCAGCAGTAGAGGCTAAGACCGAAGAGCCTGAAGAGGCTTTCCAAAAGTCACCAAGGGTTTAATTACAAGTAGGGTTACATTCTGGATATGCAAAACTTGAGTCTAAATCCCTTGGAGCGTGTTTAGGGCATGAAGATGCGCACAGGGTAGAGTCCTGCCCAGTGTTATCAGATCCAGCAATCCCTTTGCCTATGTAGGACACGTCTGTGTGCCAGCACATGCCTTGCAGCCGCACATAGATGCGTCAGAGCTCATAAATGCTGCTGAACCAGTGCAGAAGTGCCTGTACCCACTTCAGGCTCTCTGATTTCGGGATCACTGCAGGCAGAGGCACCTGCCTGTCTTTACCTGTCCATGTGCATGTGTTCCATGTGTGAGTGTGAACTGATTCCCAAACCTTGCTGGTGGTCAGCTGCTAGAGTGAGACAAAGGCTTACCCTCTGCCTTTGTTGATTAGAGCTTGAAAGGGAAGAGAACTCTGATCTCTTGGGGATAGTGACCTCATTAGGTGTTTTCTGCCTTTTCCCTTTTGGTGGTAAATATTTTATTTGTGTTTCAAAACAAAGCTATAGTTGTTGAACAACCTGATACTTTTAATTTCTTTGTGTCTGCTGCCTTCTTGGATATGAGATGATTGATCCATTCAGTAAAATGTGTCATTTTGAAGCAAATTAGAAGACAGGAGACAAACAAAACAGTTATAGTTACTGAAGTAGGTTCTGAAGCAGATGATGCAGCCTCATCAAGGTCCTAGATGTAGCTAGAAGCTGCTGTCTTGCAGTAAGCAGCTGATTAACTGCTACCTGAGTAGCAACAGTTGGTCAAACTCTTCTCAGACAACATTACCAGAATAAGATTCAGGAATATAGGCAGAGATGTTCTATGAAGCTTATGTTAAATTCCTGCTACAGTTTCCCCTTCACCCAGCTTGTACATCAGTTCTGGAGTACACCATATCTCTGTTCTGTCTTTGTCAAAACGTATGGATAACAGAGAAGTTGTGTCTACAGTGACATGGGCATGGCAGTGGGTTAAGAGATGAAAGCAGTGGGTATCAGTGCTAGTCCACATCAGAAACCAAAGGAATGGATTGGTCACTAAACTTGATGCGTTTTAAGTCACTAGACCTGTGTCCTTGTGAAGGAGAATTGTATAAAGGCTGTGGAAAATAAGTTGACTGTGGCACAGACTCTTTGGTCTGGTCTGTGACACTCCGAGGTGATCCTATCAAGTGATTCAACTCACTGCATGGCTCTGAGGAGGCTTTGAATCAAGGCCTTTAGAAATAAGAAAAAGGTTCAAAAAGCCTCAGTGTTTTACTTGGGTCCCATTAAGCTGCTGCTTCCATGTATTGTTTTCCTATTGCAGCTGGCAAAATATTTCTATGTAAAAAGAAGTGTTTTGTCCAACCTTCCTGCCCTCCTGTACGGCTTTGCAGCACAAAACCCGACATTGTGTGTTTGCAGAGCTAAGTGATAACTTCACAAACACAGACTCAAAGTGTTGCTGCAAAAATCACATAAGATTGTACATTAAAAGTGGGCGAGACAATGCAGAAGGTGGTTCAGGCTTGGTTTGGTGGAAGGAGTTGGTCTGACTACAGTGCCAGAACCTCTTGTCTCTGAAGGGAAACTTCTTATAGCAGGTAGAGGCTAGCAGGGTTGGTTCCCATACTCTCTGAAGGTTAACTGTGTGTCTTTGGCAATGTCTGCTTCTCAAAGTCCTTATTCTGCAGGTGTTTATAACATGGGATCTCTGTGTGGTTCCTGCTGGAATTGTGAAAGTGGCTGGGATGGGCTCTGCAAGGTGAGACACAACAACAGCTGCAGTCAGAGCCAGGCTGTGGGAACATAATGTTGCATGACCTCCTCAGCCTTTGGGGCTATTCTCATGTTCTTGCAGGCATCTATGTCCTGCAGACCCTCTGCAGCGTGCTCACAATTCACCAGCTATTTTGCTGCAACTGCAACTGCTGAAAGGCCTTCCCAGTGGCTTCCTTCTCTAGCAGTTGAACTGTTTTAATTTTGAGCAGAAGCTGTCCATGTTTAAACTATTGCTGTGTTCTTGCTGTTGTGGCTTCTCCAGGGTTTGTTCCCACTTGACATGCTTATAAAATATAGTCATATCTTTGTGATCCCCTGGTTTTACTGAAGGAGTGTTCTAAGCTGCTCTGGTCACCCCACCTGAGACAGGAGCTGTGGTGTGGAGCCTGCTCCAGCCAGAACACTGTCATGCCAGGAACAGCTACACTGGAAACAGTGTTTTGGGGTGATAAAAAACTGCTTTTGCACTGTTTTCTGTCATTCCTTTGCCACAGGGTTTTTCCCGTTATAGATCAAATCCCTAAGCATAAACATTCTATGGAAAAAGGGGCTCTGATTGCACTGACAGCACCTTGGATTGTAACGCACTCTTCTTTTGTGGTCAGCTGAGCACTGTGTGCTGTGGCTTCATCTGTTTTTACTTATAGAGGCATCATTCAGTGTGAAGCTGTATTTTTAATGTGTAAATAATATAGGTAGAATACCGTGCACTGTTGGGTGGGGGCTTTGTGATGCAAAGTTTGGCTTTTTATGCACAACCCTCACGCTTCTAGTTTTTGTGTCTTTGCTGCAGGGTGGAAGTTGAGGGGGTGCTGCATGCTGTGACAGTTGGGCAGGGAACACATGTGGGATGAGATTGGCACTCACGGGGAGCTGGGAAGCACTGTGGCACTTGCATATATGCCAGATTTGTGGGGAAAATTATCATTAGTTAAGCAATACTGATATTTAAGCATTCCTCTTCGTTTCATAGCCCTACTGAATAGCGACAGTTTAGATAGGGCCCCTGTGTCAAGCTGTCAGCTGCTGCAGGAAATTAAGGCATAATTTTAAATGATTTTTCAGCCATCAAGATGGCAAAGGCGAAAATACAATTTTCCAAGACACTATCAGGCCCACTCTGCAGGGAAGGGGAGGGTTAGGGGTAGGCAGTAGCAGAGAATCTCTGGAGTCTTGATTTCAGCTTCTGGAAGACAGGCCTCTGTCTGTATTTAAATTTGTGTAAGGCTAGTGGATACAAACAAATTTCTGAGAGAACCTTGGAGCAAACACATCTGGTGCTGGAGATGCCCAGTCACTACTGCCATCTTACCATGATCACACTGAGCTGAGCCAGGGTCCCAGCTGGCATCACTGCGTGCACGTACCTCTCCCTAACCCTGCTCCTTTCCCTGAAAATGCCAGCTCAGAAAGAAGATTTATTGCTGAAGGGTATGAGGTACCTCAGCTCTTTTCCAAGACAGCAAAGCAGGCTCCAGCAATCCAGGTAATGGCAGCCAACATGCTTTGTGTTAATCTGTGCTTGAGCTGTGTGCTGGATGTCGGCCAGAACGTTCAGTACGTCACATAATAAGGTTTTCTCATGCAATTCATTTGTTCCTTTTTATCCCTCAATTTGGAGAGCAGCCCTGGTGCAGGTTGTCCTGGGGGGATTTATGTGATCAACACCTTGGAGGGGTGTACTTGCCTTGTTTTCTCAAAGGCAACAGATGACAACAGTTACATCTCACTTCTGACCTCCTTTCAGAAAGACTGTGTTTCAAACATGCCAAGTACCCAGTTGCTAATATACAAACTATTATTTGCTGGGGAGAATTTGTGTTTGGTCTGGTAGAATTTCTTGGCTGCAGGAAAATTCTATTATTAAAACTTCTTTTGTTTCAAATCGCAACACAGAAAGCCAACATTTGTATGTGGTTTATTGAGATGAAATGGTATAACACATGCGCATGGAAGAAAGCTGAGCATTGTGGCATCAATATGATAATGCTGCAACAAGAAGTTGATGTTGAAATTAGTTTATAAATATACTGGAACTCATTGAAATGTTTTTCGTAATACATTGAGATAAAGTGGCAAGTTCCTGCAATACACTTTATTCTGGATAAACTGTTTCCCATCAACAAAACCACTTAATTTTTTTTTAATCAGACTACTGGTAGTTCGAGGGGAGTTACAAGCACTGCTTGCCTTAGCCCTGAGCTGTGGCTCTCTATGTAAATCACAAAATCATCATAGAATTTCAGAATGGTTTGGCTTGGAAGGGACCTTAGAGATCATCCATTTCCAACCCCCTGCCATGGGCAGGGACGTAGTCCAAAATGATGGAGGTGATTGAATTGATAGGACTAACCCACGGCTGAATATGACAGTGTATAACTCCCCCACTTGGCTACCACATGAAAATGACTGGCCAGCATCAACTCTGCAAAAGCTGCTCTGGGAATGCAGCAGGAATTATTCCTGTTTCAGGAGTGCATTCATCAGTGTCTGTTACCTGGCGTAACCTGGTCAAGAAATGATGCTCCAACTCTCACCCTGAAGTGGAGTCCTTGAACGAAGCCCACTGAAGAACAACAGAGAGCCTCCTTAAGAGAAAAGAAAGGGGAGGAGAAAGCGTCTCTCTCTGGGTATAGCAACCCCACCTCCCAGTTATTTCATCTTCCTTACAAGGCTAAAGCCAGAAGCTTTCCTCTGCGCCTGGGTCCCTTAAAAGCAGGAGAGCAAACCCCAAGGATCCCGGTGGAGTGCAGCCGGCATGTGGGGCTGACGGAGACGGAGGCACTGGCATGAGCCCTGTGGAAAGCACAGCAGAGGAGGCTGGTGCTCTCCAGAGAACTGTGACAGTAACCTATGAATCCTAAACCAGGTGTCCAGTGATGCAGATCTTCTAAAGAAACATGAAACCAAACCCAAAAAGAAATCTCTGAGGGGGAAAAAGTGCAACATGAGAGGTAAATATATTTTTCCTTGGGACAGACTGAAATAACTGGCTGTATTTTGCGTGAAAATTGTCATTGTAAGTAGGTGTCGGAAACTGCAGACTGAAAAATGCATTTATTAACATCTGAATAAAGACTGGTCTGACTCTAACTTCAAAAGCAGCACTGGGTTAAAAACTCAGATCAGCAGATGAATTCAGGTGCCTCTGAAGAAATTTTGATGTTTCCCTTTAGGCATTCACAGCGTAAAGCTTTTTAAAAATCTACTTTTCTGTTTTGCTCTCTCTGCTATTGCTAGGTGTTTTCAAGAAGTAGTATGCACGTTGCTTTGGGAAAAAATGTGGCACAACCAAAACCTAAACTGAGCATATGGCAAACTGTCTCCATCAAGACATTTCAAATGCTCCCATAACCCTGTTCTTGCAATAGTGCCATTTCTTCAGAAAGATCCATGACCTACTGAGCTGGAATGTCTCTTGACATCTGGTTGAGGTTACTGTAACTGGTATTTGGGGTTCTTTTTTTTTTTTTTCCAGTTTAATTGAAACAAGCTGAGATTGTCTGCACATTCTATGAAGTATTTCCATGCTCTGACTGTCTAGTCTCTCTGATGGGTAATTCTAGAACTGCCAAATCTGAATGGGAAAAGAGGAAACACCTCAAGAGTTCAAAACTGTGGACCATGCTGCCAGGGATAGTCAGTGGCTGAAAGACGCAAGTCTTTGCCCCTTGTCTGTAAGATGGACTGAGACAAATGTTTTGCAAATGTGATACTACTGACTTTAGCATAACTGTATTCTTGAGCTTCTGATTCACATCTTTGCGATGCTAGAGGACTTACAGATGCTTTTATTTACCAGCTAAAATGAAAGATTGGCTTGTGGAGAAGAGCTGCTGGGAGTTCTGACAGACCTTGAGGACAGTGGATACTAGACAACTCCTGCAGATTCTCATCAAAGGCATTGGCTCGGCCTTCCAGTCAGTGCATGCAGAGGTGTGGGTTCAGCAGTCGAGGATGGAAGTGCTACGTCGTTCCTCAGTCTTTGCTGCAGAGGTGATGGAGGTTTTTGACAGGTCTCCCACTGACAAAGAGCTGGTGTCCCAAGCCAAGGCTCTGTGCAGAGACTACATAAACTCAAGGCTGATTCAAGCGGGTGTCAGCTGGAGCAAACCCGAGTACAACGCCCCAGTGCCTGGGGGTAAGCTGGCCGAGGTGTCCACCATACTGCTACGCCTGGGTGAGTCCTGCTGGGATGGGGGAACTCAGATTGTATGGTGCAATTCGGACCAGACTGAGGTTTCTGGAGGAGGCTTTTCATGTGATGATACAGAGGTTTTTCTTCTGTGCTTTTGGCATTCAGTTTTGGTTTTGATGATCTTCCCTAAACAGCTCCTTTGCTTGAGTTTCCTCAGTCTCTTGGAGCTCAGCACAGGGTTTCTGCGAAGCTGCCTTTTTCTGAGGGCTTGCAACAGCTCAAAATCACAATGCAGTCCAAGAAAGCCCAGCAGCAAACTGATTCTGTGTGCACAGGTCTCCTGCTGTGTAACAGTTCTCACAGTACTTAGAGCAGTCTTTCTCAGCTGGGCATTTTAAACAGATTTGCAGTGTTTTCTCCAGATGTGAGTGACTTGATTGCCACGATGCATCTGGCGTCTTCTAGGGCACTGCTACTGCTGGACTCGTGCTTCAGCAGTAGCTCATCCAGCTTTAATTTGGGGGTAGTTGCTTAGAAAATGTGTTGCTGGAGATTTTATAAAAGCTGCTTTTTAATGACAGTGTGTTTAATTTTCCTTTAACTGTCTAACTTAGTCATTCAGCAAGACCTGAGTTTTCCTGCTTTTTTGCTGGAGCAAGAAGGAGTTGGTTGATGTTGCCTGGCATACACTGCCATTCAGTGCCACCCTCACAGCACAGCAGCTATGGGGGCTTCAGGGAGAGCAATTTGAAGGTCATGCCTGGAGGCTGTGACATGAAAACATGCTCTAGAGCTTGTACCAGGAGCACTCTCTAAACGTTGACAGTTGCCTGGCCTTTTGTTTCGGGTTGTGTAGCATCCTGTGTGCTCAAGTCTATCTGTTTGTCTTTTGGGAACCCAACACCCTAATTTCTTGGAAGTTGCTTCCAACATCCCTCTTTGCCTGCAGGCTGGTATATTAGTTCACATCTGGCTTCGAAACTACCACCAGCATTTGCATCTGATTTAACTACACCAGAGTTCAAACAGGTCTGGTGAAGTAACCATTAGCTGGGCCTAACAAAGTCAGGACCAGCGCTGGTGTCCCTACTTTCTCCCCTTTCTACCTGTTTAATATTATCCCAAGTTTCTTTTAAAGGCATAGCTGTGTTTCTTTTAACTGACTCTTTTTTTTTTTTTAATTAATTCTTTTCCTCTTTTTCTCTTCTATGCTGACTTTACTTCTGTTTTTGTTTCCAGTAGTTGTTTGGTCTTTGGGGGAATTTTTTTGTTCTTCTGTCAATCTCACTGTCTATTTGTATTCCCATTCTTCTCCGCCTGGGTTGGGGGTTGAGATTTATTTCCTTTCAACCCAAGCTTCTGTGGGTGGCCAGGAACACGTTAAAGGGCAAGCAGGTGGTGCTCTGGATCTGAAGGCGTCTCCTGGATGACTCTCCTGTTACTTATCCCTGTCCAGATGGAAAGATTTGGCTGATAGTCCCAGGAACTTGGTGCCTTCTCTGAGCAAATCTGTTTGGAGAGCACCATGTGGTACCCATGCAACCAGAAAGGTGAGCAGTCCTCCTGATTAAGATGAAGAGTAATTTCTGTCCTGTTTGTTTAGAAACTCCACTTGCCACATGGCCCATCCCTTTCTTTTCCCCTTTGCTGCTCTAACCAGCACAAGGCCAACTGGTATCCAGCCACCTGCCAGGAATGGTAATCCTTGGCCACTTCTTAAGCAGTACAAGAAGCCAGACCAGTTTTTCCCTTCGTGATAGTGCTGAGAAGCCTGTGGGGATGTGAAGCTGGGGTATTTCCTAGCCCACTTGCACACAGAGAACTGCCTGGTGGGCCAGCACAGGTCCTGGGTACAGGGAGTCATAGGGAGGGAGACCCCATCAGCTCAGTGAGGCTTAGCAGCTAATTAGGGCAATTAGTGAGCCAGACATGGTAAAACCGAAGGGTATAGCCAACTGAAGCACCCCAGACCAATCTGCTGTGTCTGTCATAGGCCTGGTTTATCTGAACTTGTATTTCCTCTGGCCAAGGCCCAGGGAGGTGCCCTTTGACCACTGTACTGATCTTCTGCACATGGGAGCTGTGACTGCTGCCCTGCTAATTCCTCCATAATCACTGGAGGAAGGAGGAGAAGCCCCCAGATTGCTCTAAATGTTGCAAAGTTGGGCATCAGAACAAGGACACTGGAGCCCAGCCCAGTGTATCATGTCGCAGGAGAGATCCTGGGGCTGCTGGGGCAGGGAGCCTGGGAATGTTTTCCTGTGCTTTCCTTCCCTGGATGCTCCTGTCTGCCCTGTGCCTTGCTGCAGAACAGGGCACATGTGCCTCCAACCAAACCCTGATCCCATCTGGGGCCTCCAGGCTCTGCTTGTTAGAAGTCGTAGCAGTGGCAGGCTACCAAGTGCTGGTCCCAGCCTCCTGTGCCTCCCTCTCAGCTAAGCAGGGCTATCCCCATTTCCTTACGTTTACTGGGAAGCCTGTGTGCTGCCTGTGAGGAGAAAACAGCTGTTGAGTAGTCCAAGTAAGGTTTCCTCTTATCAGGGCTGACCATGTGTTGGCAGGTTTCCTCTTGCCATCAAACAGGGACAATCCCACGCTCAGAAAGGGCTGAGAGAGCTCAGCTGTGGAATTCTGTAGAGCTGGGTTTTGCCTGTGCTGAGTGCCAGATAAATGAATTAAGGATCAGTAGCTAATGACTCTATAACAAGCTCCTGATTGCAGTGACATCTTCCTTTTTACCTCTCATGTAAATGGAATTTTGAGGAAGATTAGTTGCCCTCTGGCTGGGCCAAGTCACTTGGTTTTTGCAGTGGGATATAAAGGGGATATAAAGCTTGTTGGGATAGCTCTTCCTCTTCCTGGAGCACCCTTGTGTGAGAGAAGAGCACAGTGTGTCCTAAAGCTAAGCCAAAAAGGGCTCTCTGTGCACAAAGGGCCTTGGTCCCATGTGGTGTTTGCATTGTGTCATGCTCCTACAGCAGCTGTGCAACCTTCATTAAATATCCATGGCCCCTACAGAGAGAGAAATCCCTGGGAAACTGGGCTTAATTAATTCTACTACTCAAAAATGGTTTGTTTTGCTACAAAGGAAAAGCTTTACTGTTGTTTCCCAAGATCCATGGTTCAGTCCTTTAGGAGGAGGTCCTCTGCTTGTCCTTGGTATTTTTGTCATGGTCTTCAAGCTGGCCTAACACCTCCAGGCATTTCCCAGCTGGGCAGAAACACTTTGGAGGTGAAAGCACATGTGTGTGTCAGGTACCTTGCTGCTGAGCAGTGAGCCATGCAAATGAACATCTCTTTAACCATTTGGAGGAGAGAAAGAACTCCAGATTGACTCTCAAGCGCCTGTGTGAGCATAAAATAGCTGAGAGTCTCTTTGTTTAATTAATGTTGTGCAGCTCTGGGTGGATCCTTGGCTTTCATCAGCCTTCAGCATTCTTGAGTCTCTCTCATGCACTTCAGGCATTTTTGTACAAGCCTGATGGGGTGCTGAGGAAGGGCGTATCTCTCAAAAGCTCACATGGATGTACATGCCTCCTTCTCACGTCTGAAATAAAATGACATGGCTATGCTTATCTGAGGCCTGTCTCCTGTGTTGGAGGAAAGGCAGGCAGCCAGCCTGGGAACAGCATTTATATCAGGGATTACTGCAGCTACACCAGGGGTACAGGGCCACTGCCTGCCTCTGCTTCCTTTAAGAGTCCCAGGCACAGGGCATATTGGGAAGGAGGGTGCAGGTGCTAGGGAATTGCATCTAAACCACCCTAAGCACTCTGCTGCCTGCTTAAACTCAGGTGGAGTTTATTGGACATAATGCTAGCTTGTATGCCTTGTAATAACAACGCACAATATTCCATTATTAAGCTTAAAACTTATCTACCTTGCTAAATGTATTTTCTGCAGCCTCAAGATCTATCTGAGCCAAGCCTAGAAACTCTAACCATTGTTTTAATGTCCTTGCTTACTATATAATTGTATCTTCTTCCATCTTCAGGCTTTTGCAGTCACAGCTGAACCTAAATTCTCTGCTTTATTTCTGGAACCCGTTGCTCTCACACCACCTGAGAGCCTTCTCACCTTTTGTGTTTCCCACACTCTGCTGCCTGCTTAAACTCAGGTGGAGCTGGGGTTCAGACTCTTTGGCTGAAGGCATCCCTGGAACGACCCGACCGTAATTCCTCCGCGGTGAGAGCAGGGCTTGGTGCTGTGCGTGCTGACTCCTGGCTGTTTGTTCCCAGGGGATGAGCTGGAGTACATTCGCCCCAACGTCTACCGGAACATCGCCCGCCAGCTGAACATCTCGCTGCACTCGGAGACGGTGGTGTCGGACGCCTTCCTGGCAGTGGCTGCGCAGATTTTCACCGCAGGTACGGTGCCCAGACAGATCGGCAGACGCGGCTGGGTGGGAAGGAACGGGATGGAGCCACCTCTCTCGGAGAAGGTGTGTTTCCGGGATAGCCTGGAAGGTGGGGCCGGGTTTCTGCAAGGGCTATGGGCAGTTTGGCAGCGTGCCCTGCTTTAATGATTTAGCGAGAGCTCCTCTCTGCTGTCTTCTGGCAGGGATGTGCCCTGGGTTGTAATATCCTCACATAGGTTCTGTCTCATTCTAGAAGGCACCTCCTGCCCTTCCTCATTACCTCATTGCATGGGGAGGTCACTCATTCCAAGCTTCTTTGCTCACCATTGGCAACTGCAGAAGATTCATTGCATGGGAGTCTCCCTTGTTCCAGCTCATGCTGCTGATGCTGGGAGCCAGAATCAACTCGTCACAAGGGAGCTTCTCTCCTCCTGGCTTCCTTTCCCACATCAACAGCCAGAATTGCAATGGGACCTGCTGCTTCTCCTTTCTCATGCTGGGGAAGTCTTGGTCCTTAAGGCCGTTCCAGATGAGCAGGTGCTTTGAGCTTCTCCCTGCTTAGATGTGAGTGTTCTTTTGCTGCTGTTAGACTGATTACAGAGATGATGGTCAAAAGCAAAAACATGCCCTATGCTGTGTTCCTGCAAGGGAACTTCAGCTTTTCCTGGAAACAGTCTGTGCCCACAACTGGAAAAGCAGCCCGTGGGATTTGAGGGAAGAGAAGCCTTTTAGACAGATTTATGTCAGGCAGGTTCTGACATGGTTGTAGGTTTTCTGCAATGTCTTGTTGTGTTGTCTGTGGAATGGACAGTAGTTAAAGATGGGAAACAAAACAAAAAAAAAAAAAAGGAAAGAAAACCCCAAAGAAAGCAACTTGCTAGCAGCACAGCAGTGTGAAAGCACTGGAACCAGTGACAATAGCATGGGAAGTGTCACAGGATGCAGGGACTCTTGTCACTTTGGGAATAGTTGCTACAGGATAGAAGTCCAGGTTTCAGTTGTACTTTGAAACAGGCTACCTCACTCAAAACCTTTTAATCCTCACTATCAACTATGCTTCTTTATCTAGAACTACCTACACTCTGGAGAAGCCCTGACATGCAGAAGGTCTGAAGTGTATTATGGTGGAGAGCACAGATCTTCCCCAGAATCATGACAGATGGCAAAATAGATCTCTGAGAGGGACTGCCCAAGCAAGGCTTCTGGCAGGTTGAGCAGGGCAGATTTTACTCCCTGGGTTAGGGAAATTGATGCTGTGTCATTGGAAATGGATGTAACTGGACTGTGGCTGGTACTGCAGCCTTCAACAGCCTTTCAGAGCATGCCTGGGATGCAGCTTGTCTTTGCACTGGGCTGGCTTGGGAGGCCCTGTGAGCTCAGAAAGCAAGAGCTGGGAGAGTACGGCAGGAATGTCTCGGTGTGGCTGTGTTCAAAGGGCAGGTGCCCTGTCCTGTCACTTGGTGCTGATCTTTGCTTGCCTCAGGGCTTACAGAAAAACAACGGTCCGGTTGGCAGGCTCAGGTGCAATTTGCACTGCAGGTGAATAGGTGATCTGAGATGGCTACAGCTGGCTGCATTGGGACTGGCCCACCTCCAGAGCTGAAGTGACACAGAGAGCTAAGCCAAAAAGCCAGGAGTGCTGCAGGTGGAGAAGATTGTGTGTGCTGCCCTGCTGCATAACCATGATGCTGGGGAGAAAGCCTGCTGCCTCCTGGGAATTCTGCTCTCAGTGTATAGTGGCAAATTCATTGAAAGCTGCATTTTTTGGGTGTTCTTCAGCTTCTCAGCTTAGGAGCCAAATGTGTGGGTAGTTTGAAATTAAAGTAGAAATCATATCTCAGTTCTAAACCTGGGTTTTCAGGGTATTAAGAATAGAATCTGGACTCAGCCCTCTGAGGCTGAGAATGCTGGAGGCTTTGGACTCAAGCTCTGTTGACAGTGCTGCCCCTCCTCGAGGGACACCCTGCTGCAGAAGCAGCTGGTAGTGTGCTGGCTGCACAGGGGCTGATTCAAACCTTTCCCAAGCTCTCCGTGCTCTGGTCTTAATTCTTTGTCATCTCTGCTGGGAGTTGTGTATTTAATTGCTTTTATCAACTTGTTATTGGAATTTCCCTTAGGTAGAAGGCTGCTGAGTTGCAGAGGGGGAGGAGCTTGCTGATTTTTAACATTCCTGGATCCCACTGCAGTCTCAAAACTCAGCATTTAACAATAAATCCAGCAAATTGGAGTTGGCTGTAGCAGCCAGACATTCATTCTTCTTTTTTTTTTTTTCATAGTTCAGAGGAAAGAGGCTCTTACTGAGCAAAGGAAACCAGACACTCAAGTTCAGTCTGAGTTTTCATGCCAGTTACCAAGTTTATTAAGAAAACAGGTACAGTCTGACACTACAATGCTTAGACAGCTTGGGGAGCCCCACTAGTCACTGACAATACCTTTCCAGCAAGGAAGCAGGGGATTGTGACCCTTTTTTGCTGGAGAGCTTTTCTCTTTAATCTTTTACATGTCTATCTTCCACATTCTGGTCTGGTTTTGAGTCTTCACACTGTAGCTCTGTCTGTGCTCACTTCCTGTCCACACTGTCTACAAGTCTTGACTAAGCCCAAAACTGCCCTGAGCAGCCTGTTTCAATGCCTCTTCTTTCAGTGAAGAATTTTTTACTAATACCCAATCTAAACATCACCTGATGCAGTTTGGGGCCATTTCCTCTTGTCCCATGGCTTGTCATCTGGGGGAAGAGCCTATGGTAAGGCTCAAGGTGTATTTTGTTCCCCTTTGTTTGTTTCCAAACAACTCATTAGTTATTCAGGGTGATGAGGGCCCATCTGTGTGGAGACAAGCACTGCAGAGCCCTGATCTGCTTTTGATGGTAAAGGATCTGCAGCAGCAGCAGCAGCATCTCTGTGATGTTACCACTGGGTCTCGTGTGTGGTCCTAAGCTTCTCTGCAGGTAGCAAGAGACTTTCCCCTGACTTGAGCAGGCTTTGGTTTGGGGCCTGGCTGAGCTGACATTTACCTCAGGTGTTTAAACAAATGCCAGAAGGAAGAGGTCGCTTGGTGGAGAAACAGAAGCAGAAAAGGGAGAGGCATTTTCACCTTTCCTAAAGGAAGCAGTTCTGTCCTGTTGGTAAAAGCTGCTAGGCACAGGGGCTTTTTAAAAGCTTTCAGCCTGGTTTTTACTGGGTTTGGTTTTTAATCAAGAGTGCCTGGGATGCCGTGAACCCTGTGTAACAGGAATGTAGGGTTAATGCTTTCTGAGGAGAAAGCACTTTCCATGGATGTAGATGACACCACGCTGACTGGTGCTGTTGACACCCCTGAAGGGTGGGATGACATCCAGAGGGACCTGGACAAGCTTGAGGAGTGACCCATGGGAATCTCATGATGTTACACAAGGCCAAGTGCTAATGTTGCATCTGGGTTGGGGCAACCACCAGGATCTGTCCAGGCTGGGGCTGAGCAGATCAAGAACAGCCCTGGGAGAAGGACTTGGGGGTGCCGGTGGGTGAGAGCTGGACATGCCCCAGCCCTGTGTACTGGGACCCAGAAACCACCTGTGTGCTGGGCTGATCCCCCAGCGTGGGCAGCAGGGGAGGGAGGGATTCTGCCCCTCTGCCCCACTCAGAGCTGCCTCCAGCTGAGGGTCCCAGCACAGGAAGGACATGGAGCTGCTGGAGAGAGTCCAGAGGAGGCACCAGGATGATCAGGGGAGGGATGGAGCAGCTTTGCTGAGAGGAAAGGCTGAGAGTTGGGATTGTTCAGCCTGGAGAAGAGACGCTCTGGGAGACCTAATTATGGCCTTCAAGTTCCTGAAGGAGCTGACAAGGAAGTTGGAGAGGGACTGCTTACAAGGGCCTGGAGTGACAGGACAAGGGGGATGGCTTCATACTAACAGGCAGTAGGTTTTGTTTAAATATTAGGAAGAATTTTTTTCCTAGGAAGGTGAGACCCTGGCACAGGTTGCTCAGAGAAGCTGTGGCTGCCCCCTCCCTGGAAGTGTCCAAGGTCAGGTTGGATGGGGCTCGGAGCAGCCTGGGCTAGTGGACGGTGTCCCTGCCTGTCAGAGACTGGAAAAAGTAATCTGTTTTGAGACATCATAGGATGCTTGGAATGCATGGTAGGGGGTTGGGTCAGACCTTGCTCTGGTGAGATGGTGCCCTGCCCCCTGTGCCCCCCAACCCTGCAGTGTCTGTCAGCCATGGCACACTGAAGGCAGCCCCCCAGTGTTGCCTGACCCAGTCCCTGAGTGGCTGAGAGACCACAAGTCCCACCTGGGAGGATGGCCCAGGGTGGGTCAAAGCTTTAAGAAGCCTGACCATGAGGCAAGCACGTTGTCCTTTAACCCTACCTTCATCTTGGAGTTTTACATCCCTGGAACCCAGGAGCTGGTAGCTGTATGTCTGTTTTTCTGTATCCTGTCTTTCTGTTTTTCTCCCTTTCTTCTTCTCTCTTCACACAGAATGTGACATTGAATGGGTTTAAAGGTTTTCTATGTTCAGTTGGCTAAGTCTATGCAGTGGTGAGTGATGTTATGTTGCATTTACTCTTTTGCCAGTGTTCCTTAATTTACTATAGGTTGCCAGTAAACTTTTGTGTGTTTTTTACCTCTTGAGAATATCTGGTTGGGATTGTCTCCTTTGCATCTACCCAGAGCAAAAGAACCTTGGTTTTAACCCTGGAATTAAGTGACTGGGGTGTGACGCTGCCCATGACAGGGGATTGGGATGAGGTGAGCTTTGAGTTCCCTTCCAAGCCAGACCATTCTGGGTTTCTCTGAAACGCTATAAGAAATGCATCCTGCTGCTCCCTCATGGCTTAGGCCTTACGACTCGAGCTTCCTGCCTTGTGCACACCCCTCTTGGCTTTGCTCTCCACCAGAGTATATTGGGTCTGGCTGTATTCTCCCAGCTGTGGAAGTGTAGCAGTGAGTTGTGTTTCTTTAAGGTCTGATTTGTGAGCGAGACTTTGATGCTGAGTGGAGCAGAGGGAAGTTTATTTGAATAACCTCGGTGGTGTGGTGCCCGGGGACTGCACAGCCGTGTCTCATGGCTTCTTCATCTCTCCCCTGGGGCAGACAAGCTCATATGAGCAGGAACACTTTCAAGAGCATTCCTCTGCTGCTAATTCATTTTACCCCAGTCTCAGCAGTGTTTACATACCTTCAGTTCCATGACTGGCCTAGAGAGTGCAACTTGTATTTCTTATTTTTTATAATGCCTTCTGAGGAGCCCTTGTTTTTCCGTTCACTTTTTCCATATCCTTTTGTTCTATGTCTGTGAGCAGGGCTTTCTCTCTTTTGACCATTCCTTTTTGGACCAGCTTTCCATTCTTTGTTGTTGTTAGCTCCTGTGCATGTTAATCCACGCAGTGAGAAGCTGTGAATGGATTGTCTTGCTTGGTGATGAGTGCCCATTTCACCCAGCGTGGATGACAGCCAGGCCTTCTGAGGAATTTGGAGCAAGATGTGTTTTCGCTTCTCATGTGCACTGGCCAGACACAATTCCAGCTTATGCTGAGAGATGCATCACACCAGTGTCGCTTTGAACCCAGCCTCGACATCGCGGGGGACAGAGGCACTGCCCTCTCCGTAGATTGTGCTCCTCTGCCCCTGCCAAGGGAGTCCTTGAGAGAAAAGTTAATGGAGCTGGTGTCCTGGGAGAGTGCAGAGGAGGGCTGCTGGGGCATTTTCCCCTGCCTTCTCCTGCCTGGGGCTGGATGGTTGCTGGAGCCCTCCTGGGCAGGGGCCCAGCCGCGAGCATGGCCCAGGTGTTGGGGGTGCCTGCTCTTCCCTTGCTTCCTGCAATACCTAGTGAGAGCAAGAGCATAAGCTGTGCCCTGCTGTTGTGAGTGAGAAGCCCAGCCTGCTGTCTCCATCTTCTGCCTCCAGCAGTGGCAAGAGGACTTCAGACAAATGGAAATCAGGAAGGGATTTCGTCCTCTCCTGCCCCCATGGACCAGCTCTGCTAGTAACAGGAAGGGCAGACTGAAGGATTGGTTTGACCCTTATGGGCATGCTCTGGAAAGAGGATGTGACCCCTGAGCCCTCCACATCCATCACCATTATAAGTATTAACCAAGAGCTTGTTGTCTTTCTTCTGTCTGGTGAAAGGGAGCGGGGTTCTCTCCGTGTGCCAGGGAAGCACTCACCTCGTGCAAGCCCTGCAGCAGGTACCACTATGGAACAGTCCTGGCAGGGAAGCTGGAGCTGAAGGTCTCCCTCTCCATCCTCTCCGGGCTGACATGCTGTGGGGCAAACTGCTTTCCTGTGTACTGGGGAAGTCATGGGTCTCTTGAGCCTTTATCTTTCACAGGTTGTGGATACACTTTTCTTCTGTTGGAAAGAGAGACTTGGGTTCAAAACAAAGTTAACCAAGACTGGAGCTGTCTTTCTGTACCAGAGTGACTTCAGTCCTGTCAGTCTTCGTTACTGCCATGTAAATATCTCAGAGCTAATGGACTTGGCTTCAGATATTTAAAGAGTGCTGTCAGTAAAAGCTTGGGAATAAGCCAGTGAGCTCTTCCGTGGAATTTTGGATAACTTTTGTTATGTAACTCAAGATGCAAGGAACCACATCTCTGCAGGGATGGAGAACTGTAAAACTGACTTATACTAGAGCCGAATATAAGCCAGCTGAGGCTCTAGTCCTGGAGATGTCATCAGCAAGGAGTGCAATCCCTTAAAGCCTCTTTCATTAGGTAGAACTGTATTGACCTGTGCTCGGACAGCCTCTCTCTTGCAGGGAGAACCCCTCTGTCAAGTCTTCTGTGGTTTCATAGACTCTTCCTGGCTCGTTCCGCTGGCTGTCATGGTGACACACAATGTGAGAAAGGCAGATAAATAGTGTGAATGCCAAACAGGCAGTGAACTTCCTGAGCGGCAGCGCTGGTGTCAGGGACACCGCAGGGTCTGCTCAGCAAACGAAACCAGAAGAAGAAGAGTCACTTTAGCTGCATTAATAACTTCCGCTGATCTCGGAGATAGTTCTGGGGAAGGACAGAGTATCACAGAGGATTTGAGCTAGTGCTGTTACTGTTGCTGCAGAGCCTCACAAAGGGTTCATCTGTAGATTTTGATCTTACATTAGTCATGAAAAACGTGGGGGGTTTTTTTGTAACACTGAATGAATTTTCTTCACTCTAACAAGGTATTTCTGTGGCTGACATTTGAAGAGTTCCTCTAAAGTTTAGTTCTTTTTTTATTTAAGGAAAAGAAAAGCAAGCAACTCCTAAAAGTGTTAGTGTGAGTGTCCCTTTTGAAGCACCAAGTGTAAGAATCTGAAATCTGCATGTTTTCCAAAGAAATACAGGGCATTCTGCTGCAGTTAGAACAGCTGTGAGGAGGATGGAGCTCCATCCCAGAGCTAGTTCGGGCTACCTGGGGATCTGGGAGTGCAGTGAAGGAAAGAGGGAGACTCTTTACCCCATTTAAATAATATTTTTGCTTGCTGAGCACATCCAGTTTTCTAATGGTGTGTTTGACCCCTCCTGATTCATAGATTGAATCATTGCATGAATTTCTCCATCCTCTCACCTGTTTTCTTTCTTGCTGCAACCCTGCAAGAACAGTTCCGTGTGGTTTTTAAATATTAGAACTTCACCAGGCTTCTGGCTCTGTTTGGGAGAGACTTTGGACAGATTCCATAGAGACCTAACACTGTAAAACACTTCACAGTATGCTCGATAAATGTGGCTGTTACAGGTAGTAAAGTACGGGGGGATGTGCCGTTGTGCAGGGTAGTTCTGCATGGGAGCAAAAGGGTTGTGTTTCCAGGTCACTGGTCCTGATAAAAGCCTGATGAGGGGCAGCTGACTGCAGCGTTTGAGCATGAAGGATTTATGACTGCAGCGTTTGAGCATGAAGGATTTATGGCCAGTGGTGTTGGTGAGGCGCGGGGGAGCCCCCGGGAGGTCGGCTGGTACCCAGAGCTGAGCTCCCGCGCTTCTCGCTGACACTAACAGGAAGGTGACTACTGCTGGGGCAGCTTCCATGGAGCACTTGCTGAGGCAGGTCAGCCCGGCAGGAGGGCTGTCTTCTGGGAGATCAGATAGCTGACTGCCTCTCCACCCCTGCACTGTCTTCAGTGGGCTAGCATAGGCAGTGTAAGTAGGCAGAGTGGCCAAGTCCTTGAAGCTACCTGTTTTTCCAGGTGGAGACTGAGGCCTAGTCCCTACATTGAAGAGCACATCAGCCCTCATGAGTGCAAGTGGAGGGGCAGGCACTCTGCTCTCTGGTGAGCAGTGACAGGACCCAAGGGAACAGCATGAAGCTGTGTCGTGGGGGTTAGATTGGATATTAGGAAACGATTCTTCCCCAGAGGGTGATGGGGCACTGAGCAGGCGCCCCAGGGAGTGTCATGGCCCCAGGGCTGCCAGAGCTCCAGGAGCGTTTGGACAGTGCTGTCAGGGACAGGGTGGGATTGTTGGGGTGTCTGTGCAGGGCCAGGAGCTGGTCTCGATGATCCTTGTGGGTCCATCCAGCTCAGGATTCTATGACTCCTCTGTTCCAACTATGATTCCATGAACCCTCCTGGCCCTGTAGCTTTGCCTCCCTTTGTTGCTTTTGTGCCGTGACAGAACTGAAGATGCTTATCTTGTATGCTTTGAGTGTCACATTGGAACAGTGATTAGAAAAAACCAGGAAAGCTTTGTCTAAAGGTGTTGAAGATTTCTGTTGAATTCAAAAACCCCAGGTAGTTCAAAGTATTTGAATTCTGTCACCTGCTGTACAGCATGTGCATGGCTGAGAGCCAATGGCAATAGAAAAGGTGGTGCACATCTTCCCTATCCCAATGGTGCCTTTGGGCTGCTTTCTCCAAAGCTGTGCAGCCAGTGCTGAGAGGCAATCAAACCATACCAAGGTCAGATTATTTCATTCTGCTTCTCTGTGTGGAGAGTTTTCCTCAGTTCTGATCCCCTAGTATTTCTTTTCCCCCATGTGGAGAGCATACAGAACTGTGGCTGCACGTGGGCAGCATGGGCACATGTAATGAAGCAGAGTCGTCTCCTTTGATTATTCAAGAGTGAACTGCGTGTGTGTGTAAATATGAATGACCTTTTTTCTTTTCACAGGCATAACGTGGGGCAAGGTGGTGTCTCTGTATGCCGTGGCAGCTGGGCTGGCAGTGGACTGCGTGCGGCACGCGCAGCCGGCCATGGTTCACACCATCGTTGACTGCCTAGGAGAGTTTGTCCGCAAGACCTTGGTGACATGGCTGAAAAGGAGAGGAGGCTGGGTAAGAGATGCTGTCTCATCAAACTTGTTTCTGCTTGTCCAGACTGTGGCCACCTTTGTCCTACTTAACACCTGTGCTAGACTTACCTAACTCTGTTACTGCCTTGTGGTCTCATCCTCAAAAACATTGGTTATTCTTGTCCTCAGCTTCATGCATAGCTGAGCCATAATAATTGAATCCTGACCCACCAGCACCTGTTGTGTTCCTCATCTTCTCCAGAGCTAACAGCCAGTCATAGTGGGACACTGTAAGGGTCATTCCTGTGGGGCACTGGCACAGATTGCCCAGAGGAGCTGTGGTTGCCCCATCCCTGAAAGTGTTCCAGGCCAAGCTGGATGGGACATGGATTTAGTGGAAGATGTCCCTGCCCATGGCAGGGGGTGGGATTGGATGATCTTTAAGGTCTCTTCCAACCTGAATCATTCTTTGATTCTGTGATACTCTTGGCCAGCTGTTTCTAGAAACTGGCAAAAAATGAGGCCTGCTAGCTTAATTCTCATTTCACCTCCAAGGACTGGGTTTCTTTGGTCTCTCAATACCCAGTGTCAGCACTGGTTCCTGTGGGGGATTGTTCATAGTAAGAACTTTATTTTGGTGCTATGTCATAGCTGGATAACTTTCCAGTGACCTCCCCAGCAGACTGGAAAGACTGGCTGGTTGTCTTAGTGGCTGGCAGCTGGGTGGTGTCTCTATGTACCAGGTTCCATGTGCCTGTCTGGCAGGGACACAGACAGTCCTTGGATCCTCTGGTGTGCTGCTGGGCAGATGCTGCTTGGGGCAAAATATTGCCCTACAACACCACTGAGTTCATGAGACATCTTGTTCCCAAGGCATGCACTCTTTCCAGACTGAGCCACAGCAGCAAATTCCCTCTTTTCCAAGAGGTGAAATTTATTCCTGAGCTGTCAGGAAATGGTCAGGCTCCTCACCAACACAGATCTGGAGAAAGGGGCATGTCTTTTTCCAAACTGAGTATTGTTCCTTTTTGCTGAGACTTCCCAGCTGTGTCAGTAGCTGGTTCAGTCATCTGATTTCTTTGGGAGTGAAAACACATTTTTGGGGGAAGAGGAACTGGGAAAGTATCATTGTTTTGATTTTTGGATTCCTTGCACTTACTAAGTACCAATTCTACCTTAAATCATCCCTGTCCTCTCTGAAACTGTGTCACCTTGAGGCCAGCTGACTCGGGGAACTGTTTGGTTGGGCTAAAAGCAACCTTTGGTTTGAATGCCCTGATCTGTTTCATTTTGCATTCCAAAACTTAATTGTGCCGAGGCAGGTGAAGAGGATATCCTGGGATTAAATAATACTGTTCCTGCCTGTGAATGCCAATCCCTGCCTCAGTATCATTTGAGGCTTACTTTAACTGCATACCTGTAGAGCTGCTTGAAATGTATTCCCTGAAACCTTTTTTTTTTCCTTAAGATCTAGTTTCATTAAAACTGAAATGTTGCGTAGGAATGCATCCCTTTCTAGTTTCCAAGTACTTTTTTCTTTGTTTTGGTAAAACTTGCGTGCTCTGATAAGTTAGCATCTTGTTCTAATTTTTGTATTGCTTCATTAGAGTTCAGAACAGAGTGTTTGAATAGTTCCAAAAGGATATTTTTGGAAAATTTGTTGCATAGCAAACAAGCTGCAAAACTCATCCCCAGACCAGCAGTGGTTCTGTGCAGCTGAGGAGATAAGGCCACCACTGGCCGCTTCTGCCAGCCCTGCCTCTTCAGATGGGCAGCACATTCCTATTGGAGCTGCTGAATCTGTGCTGATTGCTCTTGGGGTCTGGCCCTAAGGAAGGGAAGCCAACTTCACTGCCCCCCATCAAGCACAAGACTGTGAAGGCTGCTGGGTTGTTCTGATACAGCCCACTTCCAACACCCTTATCAGCAATTCTGGGCCGTGGAAAGGAAATACTTTCCCTTTAGAAATGAGGAATCCCTTCAGTCTGGGGAAAGCCTGCTAATCCTCCTGCCATCTTGTGCTATGCTTCCCTGAATGTTTTTCTTCTTGATCTAGGCACTGCAGCAAGGAATTTCCCAGCCTTGTTCACTCGTGGGCCAGAACAAACAGCGCTTTGGTGGGAGCCTCTCACCCACTGCCTGGCCTGGCTTGTGTTGCTTTGTCCTGGCATGCCATCCTTGTTCACATGGCCCCCATCTCTTGTGCATCACCTTAGGCTGAGGCTGCCAAGAGTAACCCCCATGGCCTGATCTGGTCCAGAAAAGACACCATGGAGACTTTGGAAAGGCGTTTGAAATTCTCCATTCAGCAGCAGGTTCCCGTGCTGCTTCCATAGGGTGGAGAAGACCGCAAAACCCAACTCAAACCTCACCGATGGAGCAAGAAAGAACCTTTGAGACATCATTTCTTCCTGGGAAGAGTTTGCAGTCTCAGTAGCGACTTTACAGTAGAATAGAAAGATTTAAATTTTTCTAGCAGCATTTGCTATGAAGCAGTGCATGCGACTTGAATTTGTTTGAATAAATAACACAGAACATCAAACTGCCATTGCAACAGTTTATCAGTGCCTGACAAGGCAAAAAGACCTAAGTGGCTTTGAAGTTTTCAATTCCACTGCCTTATCAGGTAGGCTTGATTTGGATAACAACAGCTAAGGCAGCTATTATACAGCTGAGCAATTTCTTATCTAAGCAAGCCCCACACAAATTCGTAAGTGCTCCTGAGTGCAGCTCCTCTTGGTTAGAGGGTGAGGTCATTGCCTTTGGGAGAACATAGCAGGGCTTTAAGGAGTTCACGTTTTCTCATCTGGCAGTTAACCCTCTACAGCTGTGATCAACCCAGTGTTTGTATTTTGGCCTTGTACTGGCTCACATGAGGCACTAAAGCCCAGCAGAGCTTATGTTTCTCACGGATCAGGTACCCTAACATATGTGTTCAGACAGGTACCTGCAGGTTGTGACTTCTCTCAACTGAAGGGACAGTTTGACACAACTGTGTCTTAAACATGACCCCATGCAGGTCGCTAGAATTTGACAGGTTGCATCAATTCAGACTTTTTTCAAATCCAGAGAGGGGGAGTGTGCTAAGCCCTCGCTGGAAGTATTCAGGGAGACCCACCTTGCTTTCATCCACAACACAGATAAAGTACCTGTAACCACGGGTACCACACTGCAGCATCTCCTGGTAGCTACCTTGGTTCTGCTTGATATGTTTGTGTTTTTTAGCTGTAGGCAGCAGTATTTCCACACCTGGGTGGTGACTCAGCTTTCTCCTGTCATCCTGTTTCTTCCCACCACTGCGTGCCTGTGTTCCTTCTTCCTGCAGTCTCTGCTTGTCAGTTATTCACGGGCTCAGCTTCTCCTGATGCTCCCAGGAGATCAGCTGGCACCGTGCCAGCCCTCCAGACACGGTGAACAAGCAACTGCTGGAATGTGTGGGAGGCTGCTGTCAGCAGAGCTTTGGTCTGTAGACGATGATGGGGTTGGTTAGTGTGGCTGTGCTCACTAACCAGACTCTGGGATTTGTCCCTTCAGCCCTCTTTTCCTTTCTTCTAATGATGACCAAGGTTGGCCAGGCAAGGCTCATGCATGTCTTGAGCCCAGGCAGAAATAATTGAGGAGATTATTGGAGCATTCATCATCTCTCGTGTCCTGTTTTGGGGAGGAACAGCTCAGGGTTGAGACTTGGTCAATGAGAGACTTATGTCAGAAGGCAAATTTGGAAGACTGCTGAGCTAAGCTTGTAAAGAAAAAGCTTTTGGGGCTGTGAAGATTTGCCGTCCTTGTGATGTGATTATTGTTCTCATTTGCCACCCAAAAGCTGTTTCTGAAAACCACATCGGGCTGACATGCTGACGGTGCACCCCCTGTTACACAGCCACAGTCCACATCTTGTGCTAGGCTGGAGTTTAACCACAGCTCAGTTTTACATCATGGGCAAAGCTTTTAATTTTGCTTGCTGCACCAGAAAATGCATTTTTCTCTCTACCTCTGTCCTGTTCACTTCACCCTCTCGATATTTTCCATTTTCTCCTTCCCATGCCAGATGAGAGCCTATCTCTAGAAAAATTTTGATGGGTTTTTTTTGTTTGGGTTTTTTTTTTTGTTTGGGGTTTTTTTTAATCATTGCAGGCCAGCTTCTCTTCTTGTTAATACTTGAAACCGGCTGCCCAAGCAATCTTTAAGTGTGGCCCACACATCTGGGAGGCATCTCTGATGGCATATATATTTCCACAAACAAAGCTACAAAGCTTGCATTGCTTTAGATTTAAACTGGGGGATGGCTTGCTTGAATGTCTTCCAAAGAAAGCGTTCAGGCAAGTGAAAACGCACAAGCAACTTGAGCTGATATTAAACAGGACAATCTCTGGGAAGCATCTGGCTTTACAGAAAAGGATGGGAATGCTGATACTGCTGAGGCTTCCTAGACCTTTTGAACAGGGGAAAAAAAGTTGTATTTAGCTATCCAAAATGGAAAGTGCTGGATAATCTTCCTGTAGCATTTCTTTCCCCAAGGGTGGCTGGAAAGGGGGACGCTTTGCCTCGTTGTTGGGGAATTAGGAAAGTCTATTTTGTGGGGCTTTTGAGCCTGATGTAGTAACTTTCAGAGTGTGGAAGTGTCAGAGCCAACATCTGGTGCTGCAGCAGTGGTGGTGCGATGCCGTGGGTTGTGGGGCTGGGACAGCCTGCAGGAGTGGCTGACGTGGGCATCTCTCTCTGACCATCTCTCTTCCCTCCTCATTAGGCAGACATCACAAAATGTGTGGTGAATACTGACCCCAGCCTTCGCTCCCACTGGCTCGTGGCCGCTGTTTGCAGTTTTGGTCACTTCCTCAAGGCCATCTTCTTCGTCCTGCTGCCTGAGAGATGAGTCTGAGTTGCCAGGCACAACTCCCCTGCCCCATCTTCTCTCCCACTCCAGAAGCAACAAGAAGCAACTGGAGAAGTAATTCCAGATTGATAATGGCAATCTCTGAAGAGGAGGAAGAGAAGAACTGGGACAAAAAAAAAGGCTTGTTCTCCTCTCCCATCAACTGGGAGCAGATGATCAACCACGGTCTCCTATTTGCAGCCACACACATTTGAGCCTCTCTCACCGTTACATTTTCCAAGAATCTTGTTTCCCTGGGTAACTTGCATGTGTGGCCTAGGTGTTGCTGGTCCCTGGGCACGCTGATGGCAGCTGTGTGGAGCATGGGGCTGTCAGATGGCTGCTCCTTACGGCTGTGTTGCATGCTTATGCTAGCACCAGGCAGAGGGGAGGAGGAAGGGAGTATTATTTGAAATGGGATAAGAAAACAGGAGAGGGGGAGAGTCCCTCCTTCACTCCATGTGATTTCCCTTTCAGTCCTCAGACTTGCCTTGTGTTGATTCTTGGCGTTAACATTTGTGCTTAAACTTCATCTCCTCCTTTAGCCCTAACTCACTCGCTGGGCTCTGCCCCAGCACAGCATGGTGGGTTTTTAACGAGATAAAACCAAACTTTCTGTCAACAGATGCTTCTCCCTGACATGTCTTGGAGATTGGTCTGAGTAGCTGTGTGAGGGGCAGGACGAGAGGGCAGTGTAGGTTTTGTTGACCCCTCTTACTGCACTCACCCCAGTCAAACAGGAGAGCAAGGGGCGGTGCTTTCAAGCAACAACTTGGGATGGAATTTCACCATGAAGAAAAATGTTTTCTCCATGGAGGTTTTGTCAGAGCTAAGCATGTAGGTAGGAAAGGCTGGGGGCCGTGAGCAGAAATAGGGAAGCAGCAAGTGGCTGGCATTGTAAAAGCAGTGAACTGTGCTGAAAGTAGCTGATGTATGTTTCTCCTTTAATCTCTTTGAAGTACAACTCGTAGTCTTCTTTGTGGCAAACAATAAAAGAAAATAAGTGGTATTTCACTATTGCAAAGGCTATTGTATTTGTTTCCAGACCAGAGTTAACAATTCCAAAAAAGGCCAGAACAGCGCAGAGACAAACACTCTGGCCATGCTAAAAATACTCCAGCTTTTCCCCTGGTAGGGCATGTTAACATGTTAAAACTGCGACTCGCCTGGGTCATGCCTGGAATTTAACCCATGTTGTTGCCATGTCAGAAACATGCTGTTTTTACCAACAGATGCAGAGCCTCTCTGATGTCAGCAGGGAAGGGCCGTGGAGCCTCCTCTCTGCCAAAGCCTTCTGGAGACTCCCTGCTCAGTGCCCTGCTCCCTAAAGTGTGGCACTAGGCACAGAAAAAAAATCGTGGATTAAGAACATGTGGCACTATAGGGGGTTTTGCTGGGTTTTTTTCCCCTGATTTCCCTCCCAAACATTTAGAAAGGGGTCTGAGAATAAAGCAAAACCTTTACTTTTGGGTACTGTCCGTGGGCCAAGTCTGTACTTGCAGTTAGTAATGCTGTGCTCTGACCAGCAGAAACCCTAGCAGAGGATGTGTAGGAGTTAGATCCTTGCACATTCCTGCTTTCTGTGCTCTAGCCCTTTGCACTTTGGCTGATGCCTTGGCGTATGGGGGCCGGGCCCGGCTCTACCCCTAGTGCTACACCCGGGTGAAGAGTGCTGTGCCAGCTTGGTCTACGAGTACATTTTCAGTAGTAAAGCAATTCTTGTGGGTCAAAGCCCTTCAAGGGCAACCTCCCCCATCCCCAGTCTTTCAACAGAAACACTCACTGAGGAGGGAGCCTCCCATTCCACATCAAAGCTGTGTGCTGCCTTGGACAGGGGCTAGGGAGACTTTGGGGTGGGTTGTACTGATGAAGTTCCCAGTGTGGATGCAGGTGATGGTGCCATGAGTTTGGGGTATTTTTATGTGTGTAAAGCTTGCAGTGGTTCCCCAGATAAAACCAAACTGCCAAAGGAACATTTAAAATTTTTTTCATTTCCTAACAATTACATAGGCACTAGGGGTTTTGTTGGCATCACTTACAGTTAGGATTTTCTTCCTTAGATTCCTGATAGATCTGGCTATGGAAATTTAGAGCAGGTACAGAACACATGGGGAGCTACACTAACCGCCTTTGAGCAGCAGAGAGAGGATTCCCTCGGGTCTACAACAGAGGCACTAAAAGCTTTATAATCCATAGCAGGGGGTGCAGATTTGTTGTCCTAAAGGAGCTTGTGGAAAAAGAGACTTTGGATTTCTGGAAATACCCTGGCTGTGTGCAGACTTTGACTTGGACAGCTTCACAGCTCATCAAGTGCAGCTTGCCTTGTGTCTCATGGAGGGTATGGGAGTTGCTGGAGCAGCACAGTTCGACGCTGGGACTGGCAAGACCTGTCTCAATTTAGGTGCTGTTTTGAAGTGTGATACGGCTTTTTTTACAGGTTTTTTTTCAGTAAACAAGTGATATCAGAGGATCTATTAAGGAACGCAAAGAGTTAAATGCACCAATTAAGTGGATTTAACAAAAAGATAATGACAAGCCAAATAAAGCAACATTGCTGGAAAGGAATGTGTGTGGGTGGGAAGGGGGTTACAGAGGCAGACAAAGGCTCAGCCTTGGAAACTGCTGATAATGAAGAGGTGGTGGAGCTCCCCTCAGATAGGTTTCAGACTGCTCTGACTTCTGTCTTCTTGCATTTTCTAGTCCCTGCAAAATACATACCAGAGCTGAACAGTGCGCTGCTCACCGTGCACTTGGTGTTAAAGGAGGGTCCTTCGACCCTTCTCACTCCTGTAGTAACCACATCACCACCAGCCTTGTCACCAAAATAAACAGAGCAAACAGAATGGCACACACCACTGTGCGTTTAGGAACTGCCAGTACTGAGCATGATACAGACAAGTGTTTATGTTGTGTTCAGTCCTATCTGTAATATTTGGTCATTTTGGAGTACTTCCAGAGGTCCTTTACAATCTCAGCTGTTCTGGGGCTCTGTGAATTTTCTATTCCCTTTTCTCTTTTCACCAGCCCTACCTGATGGGAGACATCAGGGTTGGTTGTTTACCACCCTAATAAACATTTTCCTTTTAAATGATTGGTGAAGGTCCTAGGAGAAGATTTAATTTATGTAGTTATTAAGGAAAACCAAGAAAAAAAACAAGTACCAAGGTTAGTACTATTGTGCTCCTCCATACCAAAAGCCTGTCTGTTGTTCCTCTTCCAGCATCAAAAACGGAAAACCCCCAAATTAGCCACGTCCTTCTTTTCCCCCAGTGTTTCCAACTATCTGCTTGAGAAATCTGCTTGTAGTAAAAGCTGCCTTAATTTTTTTAAAGCTGTTTTCCACACATTGGATATTGTGAGACTTAACTTGGACACAAGCTGTCTTGGGGGGCTGTTCCCGGTCCCTAGTGACCTTCAAGTCCACTGCTCAGTTTCATCCCCTTGTGCTGAAGGGCAGCAGTTGTGGGGACAGGGAACAAACCTCCTCTCAGCACGGGGAGAGGTGGCTACTGCTCACCCCATTAGGCACTTGCAGAATCCAGCCAAGCTTTAGCTGTCTCCTGCCTTTCTGTCCCACCAGAAAAACTGGGGGCTCAGGGAAAAGTCAGGTGGCGGCATGGGAGGTGCTCAGGGAGAAGCAGGAGGAGGCAGAAGGGGTTGGATGGAGGTGGGAAAATGGCATCTGAAGTATTTTTGCGGCTGTGGAATGTTTTGCAGAGGAGACTTTGGCCTGTGGTTACAGCAGAGTGGAGCCCGGGGGAACCCGAGCCTCAGCTCGCCTTTGTTCATGGAAGAACTTGCTCCAGTAAGGATTATCCCACCATCCTCCCTCTCCAACGCCAACCTCATTCTCTGTTTCTTTGTAGTGAACCTACCTTCAGTCAACAGAAATATCTGCTTTATCACAAAGGAGGGAAGCAGAAAAGCCCTCTTGGCTTGCGAGTTTTATTGATAAGCATTTGAGAAGGGCTTATCGTGTCCTAGACATGGCCTTGCCCCAAACCACAGCCTTACTTGTACCTCTCCCATATCAAACACCTGCAGCAGGTTCACCTTCTGCAAAGCAACCGGAGAAAGTGGTCTCAGTCTCGCAGCAGATGTCACCTGTGTTCCTGCACTGCTTTTTCTCTTGCAAATGGAAAGAAAACAGTCTGTGAAGCCCTTAATTTGTCAGACTTGCATCTGTATTATAGACCAAAGTACAGAACAATAGCGACAGGGAGTGAGATTGAGGTTTCCTGGGAAATTGCAACACCAAACTTCCTCATTTTCAGACTTGCTTTTTAGACCCCGAGAGAAAGCTCTCTTTTTAAAAATTATTTTAATTCTCCTTTTAATGTGCAAAGTCTGCAAGTAGGGTTCTTTTTGTGCACAGTTAATATGAAGCAGATTGCAAGTCCCTTAGACGGGCTTCTGAAAAGATCAGACCCTGAAGGCATTCCAAGGGCTATGCCAAGAGCCTTCTTGATGAGGCTCTCCTCAGTGTGTGTCCTCTTGAATTCCTTCACTGTCTTTTTTTTTTAGGCCTACTATTTTTAATTTTTATAGGCATAAATTTGCCACAGATTAATTATTCTCTTATGGCAATGTGAAAACAATGCGTGCTACTAGATTAATGACAAGAAAACAGCAATTTAATGTACTGCTGGCCGAGTCTACAAATTTCTTCTATGCAAGTGGTTTGACAGCTGGAGTTGAAATACTCCCTCAGAAAAGCCTGTAACCTCTTTAACTCTAAACATTTTGACCCACTGGGATTATGAGCCCCCAGCATAGCTAAACAGAGCAATCCTCAGTTGAACTTTACACTGTCACCAGGACCTGGAAGTGCATTGCATGTTCAAGCAGAGTCTGTGGGAAATGGAGTGCCCCTGGGTCAACCACACAACAGGCAGACCGTGTCCAGGCAAGGTCAGATGCAAAAAAAGCTTCCCTTCTCAGAGAAGGAAGAAAATAAGGAGTTGGGAAGGGAATTTCCAGCTTCCTTACAAGCATATTTCAGAGCTTTAACTCAGGAGAAATGTCCTCTCTGTGCCCATAGACCAGCAGACAGCATGGGAACTTGTCTCTCCATCACTGCAGGAAGACTTGCTTATCCTTCTCTACTGGTGTCAAATACGGGTGTCAAACACAATTCCCTGTTGTTTCAAATTTCCCCTTCTGTCCCTATCTCATGACCTTCCCTCTTGCTTTTGTTCAGCTCTGTGTTTAAGCAAGATAAACTTTCACTCCCCGTTCCCTGCCAGAGTGTGGCTCGCACTGGGCTTGCTCTTGAGTCCCTTTCAGCCACCTCAAGGGCAACTGGTTTGGACTTTGGAGGACTGTGGGCAGCACCAAGGACCTTCAGCATCACCAATCTGATGGGAACTGAGAGGATGGGCTGCTTTGTAGGACCAGCCCTCACAATGTCTCACCTAACACTCATTAGGCAGGAGCTCAGACCCTGCACTGGTCCTTGCTACGCAGATCCATTCTCCCAGTGGTCTGTGACACTGTCCAGGGAACATAAAAGCACCTGGAAGTTGATCTTGGAGCCCTCTCAGCATTGTGGTGTTGCCATTTTACTCCTAATGTGGAGGTGTGAGTCGGGAGCTGTGCAGTGGTGACTGCAGGGACAGTTTGTACCTGTTTCCCACCAGAGCTGAGCCGGGATTTTCTGGTAATCTAAGAAGGGGATTTAAAAAAAACCCCCCAAAATAGCCTTTTATTTTGATCTCCTTGGCACTTCAAAAGAACAATTCAATCACCGCTAAGCTGCTAGAACATACTTTGCTCTCAGTTCCTTGGCCAGAAATGGCCAGACTGCCCTTTTTAAGCCTGGCAAGTTTCTGCCAACTAACTCCCTTGCCTTATGCTGCCAGCTTTCCCTCTCAGCTCACTGGCGTTGCTCCTGGGTGAAGGTGTCTGATCCCCGTGGCCACCTGACCCAGCAGGTTGTTTTCTCCCCCAGAGAAGGCAACCCTGTGGCAGCAGCAGAGGTGGGTGCTCCCCTGAATGGCATTGTGCCCCAGTGCCTGGCGTGTTCTCCCTTTTGTTAGGACCAGCACATGGCGTTTCTACAGGGTGGAAAAAGAAAGCACAGCTGGCTTTTGAACGGGAGCAAACTCCAAGGATTGTGTTCAAAGCCTCTCCTGCTGCTGAAAGGCTGCTGCCTTCAAGGTTTGGGTACATGCCTGCGTGCTGTGAGCCTGTAATCTGGGGCTAATGGTAGATTACTTGAAGCTGGGAAAAGGTGCTTGGAATATCTGTGCCCTTGGGTGTTATGGCTTAACTGGAGGAGGAGAACAGCACTACCAAAAATACTTACGTGTTGAAGCTAGCGTTTTGTCTCTGAGGGAGAGCGATGAATTTGCAGAGTCAAGCCCAGGCTGTATTATTACAAGCAATAAACCTACTGGAGGCTGGAACTAGCTTGAGCTAAATTACGAGGCCCCCTTCCCAAACCCTGCAGCACTTCAGGGGGAAGACTGGAGAAATTGCACGGCAGCTTTGCTTAAATTTAAGCAGTTTAATAAAAATCAAAAGTTAGTAGAATGGCTTGTGTTGACATTGGATTCACAGCCTTGAGAGGGTTTCTGGAGGGATGAAGACCGGATGGAGCAAGAATGTGTGGGGCAGCTGAGTCGGATTTTCTGCCATCAGAGCTGGCAGGAAGGTTTTGCTGTCAGTTTTGGGCTTCAGCTCTGGTCTCAGACCTGGAGCTGGAGAAGAAGGAGCACACAGACACCCGGGGATGGGTGAGGGCACAGCAGCTGGGAGAAGGCAGCCTGGCCCCACACCAGGGCTCTGGCCCTTCAGATCACTGCTGCTTCTCATGACAAAGGGCTGCTTCTATTTGCTGTCTCCCACGGCAAACACAGCTCCAGGGCTGAGCAAAAACAAAGTCTTGAGGACACCAGGAGCCTGAACTGTCTACATGCCAAGATTAATGTGCAGTGATTTAAGTCAGCTCATCTAGGAGTTCATAAAATGTGAAGCACTGAAGGAAAGGAGAAAGAAAAGCTGTAAGGAGAGCAGTGTGGTCCAGGAGTATCCCATGGATTCTCAGAGTACTTTCCAAAACCCAGCTATCTTGTGGAGACAGCTTCCTAGCAAGAAGCGTTTGTTGACTGCATATATTTCTGTCTGCAGACTTAAAAATTTCGCTCATCCCTGAGTTTAAAGGGAAGAAGAGCAGCTGAGAAAACATTTGCCCATTTTCAAAGAGCTTTATTTACTTTGGGATCAGAGTGATTCAGCATGAAGGCACCAGCCAGGGCTGGAGGCAAAGCTGCACTTCCCTTGAAGAGAGAGTTAAGGATTATATCAAAAGTGGAATTTAATCCTGCTATCTTTCACTTGCAAGATTTAGCAAAGTGCCTCCAATTTACTCTAGAAACTTCTCGAAGTGATGTCCTCGGGCTTTGAGGCAGTGAAATACTGGGTGACTTGGAAGCAAACCATGTGCATGGCCTTCCCTGCCCTGTTAACCATGTGTGGAGCTGAGCATTCCCATCCCATGACCAGAAACCAAGCAAAGAAGGAAGAGTGGAGCAACCAAGGCAGCGAACAGGGTGCTTAAACATCCTAGACCCAGCCTCTTGGGATAACACAGGACAGCACAGTTGGCCTCTGCATTTGCAGGGCGTGTCGAGCAACCTCTGACTCCGTAGAGGGAGGCTCTTCCTTCCCCAGGGGTTTGGTGCTCACGGTGCTGGCTTTGGGACAGGCTGGCTTTGGGACAGGGGCTCCTGGCAGTGCCAGCTCTACAGGCAGGCAGGCAGGCAAGATCCTGAGCTGCTGCAGTGGCATTGCCAGAGCTGAAGTGGAACAACAGCCTCCGAGCAAAAACCAGTTGCCCTCTGTCTCCCGCACCTTAGCAGACTTAAAGTTTAACTTACGGAACACAATTCTGGTTTTCAATGCTTGGGAAAAAATAGTAAGTATCCAGCCCGGGCTCTCAGTGCCAGACTGCATGGGTCCAGCCGATTTTGTATGCCCCTTGGGTGGCCAGGAGCCTCAGACCGAGGGGTTGGACCAGGCCTGTGTTGAAGCTGCTCAGAGGAGAACGAGAAGATGCTGGCACTCACTGGTTGCACTGCGAGATAAAAGACATCAGCCAAAGCCAGTCCAAAACCCCATGGTTGTGCTTTGTGATGAAAATTAGGCGAAGCTGAGGCTGTAGTGAGTCAGTGGCAGGCAGAGAGCTGCGTAGGGGAGTCAAGGTTCAGCAGTGCCCCAGCACACGAGCCTCAAAGTGCAGGGGGGCATCATTGCATGTTGTTGCAGCAATTCTGTACAAAAACAATAGCACAAAACAGCCTCTCTGATTAATCCTGGGTGTAAAGGCCAGGTTGGAGGTGGCTTGGAGCAACCTGGTCTAGTGGAAGGCGAGCCTGCCCGTGGCATGGGGGGTGCAGTGAGGTGGTCTTTAAGGTCCCTTCTAACCATTCCATGATTCTGTGATTCTGCAAATTGGTGTAAATATGTGTTGGCTCTTCCATGCTGATTTATCATCCCTGCCCTCTACAGAAGACAATCTCCCCTGGGTGCTTTGAGGGAGCTGCTTTCTCCACCAGGTATTGCTGTGCAGAGGAGGTGTGGGGCTCACAGGAAGGTGGGATGTGCTGCAGGGACATGGCTGTGTTAAACCTCTAGGTGATGCTGACAGATCAGTTCTTCTGTCTTCCTGCTGCCCAGCGCCCTGGGCTGGGTTTGCCTTGGCAGACAGGGCTCTCTGAGGTCGGGTGGGCACTTTGGGAACAGTCACCTATGCAGGTAAACCAACCAAACTCGTGGTGGGTGGGGTGAGACCAAACAGCCTCTTCCTCAGTGGGAGGGGGAGGTTTAGGTTGGATATTAGGAAAAATTTCTTCACTGGTGTTCAAGCATTGAAACAGGCTGCCCAGGGCAGTGGTGGAGTCACCATTCCTGGGGGGATCTGAAAGGTGTGTAGATATGGCACTTGGAGA
>WEIT01027095.1:0-23274 GCA_013389985.1 Dryoscopus gambensis
TCTACTACTGTGCTTCCTTCTCTGAACTAGTCTTTCCTCTGCTGACCTTCCAAGTCCACTAACATTTACCACAAGAATACAGAAAAACTATAGAAGAGTAAATTTCTCATTTTTTAAAATTAACATTAAAGACATGTTTCCTCCCATCTGTGACATGACCTTCATTGCTTACAGTGCTAAGCTTGGATGGAGTCAGAAACTACTACCTCTCTTGCTACTACCTTACCAAGAACAAAAAATCTATTTTGGGAAATGTTTCTGCAAGGGACAAGAGGAGTTTCTGACTCATCTTTGTCACCTCTTTTCCATTCCACTGATTAGTTACTGTTCCATTTTGTTGCTGTGCAGTCCTTAAGTTGATGGGGTGAACTTCTTCCATGCATCACCAGCAAGTGCCAGTTTCACCAGAGGTAAAGATATTGTTTTGTTTCCGGCAGGTATATTAGAGTAGCAGTCCTTCCATCCTCCACTGATATCAGCTCCCTGTTCCGCACTAAAGTTCATCCTGCCATGGAAACCATTTTATTCAACGAGATATTCAGAGTAGCTATTTCTCAAGTAACACTGCTACAGAAGACACTGAGAGTAGATGTTTGTGCTGTCAGTAGAAGTCGTCGGGAAGAATGCTTGGTATGCGGTTTTATTTCTGGTGCTTTTTTGGCATGCATTTATTTGTAGTGTCCCCTCTTATTTTGATGGTCAAGGCTGCTAAAATTCCACAGCCCTTGGAGACAAAGTCTGAAGCATAACTTAGTTGTTGCTATAGTACCTAGAATACTGCCTTTCTCTGAAACTCATGATACAGAATCTAATCCTGGATAGAAGGTATTTTACCTTAACCCTTTAATTACAGATTGATAGTCTATCTTTGCCATTTTGTACATAAAACCCCCATTAAACTTCAACACAACATTACATTAACACTAGGTTTTAAAGTAAAAGCTGAAGAAGAGCCATAATTAAAAAAAGAGAGAGCAAACCCTCATTATCACAACTTGTCACAAAGAACAAACTAAATTACGTTTTGGATGTTATTTTAGATTATATGATGGACACCTTTTTGGTCTTTATGATCTGTTGAAATAATAAAAAGGTATGACATTTATAGATCAGCCCATTGGAAGCTGTCACTTTAAATTTTGTTGTTAATCGTAGTCATCACCAAATCAGTGATGCTTCATTTACTTCCAAATTGCTTTTACATGGTCTGGTACAAAACTCAAGTCTAGTTCTTCACCATGAGAGGGATTTTAGTAGCACAGTGAAATTTTTTCAGTTACAACACTGAAGAGATGCTGGAATCTGCTGGGGTTCATCAGCTCCAACTACTATGAAACAGCCTCACTTTCAGAATGTAGAAGTTAACTTAATTCCTGGGGAATGTGTTGGCCTCTTTCAGTATGTAAGAGTTTTCCCCTGAGGAAATGGAAGGGCAACAGAACAAAAATGCAGCCATCAGGCAGGATACAAAGGTGAAGAAAGGACTCAACAATAACAAAAAATCCCAATGAAGACGAGGGTTATTCACAAGATCAAATGAAAGAGTTGGGAGTACCACCCCCAGAAAGCCCTGGACAAAATGACCAGAGTCATGGCAAGAGCTCTGTGTGCAGCCGAGTAACTGTGGAGATAATACACTTTGCCAAAGAACAGAGGATTTTAATCTCCAGGGAACAGCCCGAACATGAGTACTTCAGAAGTTTTCCCAGGGTACCAACTCAGTGGATGTCAGTGCTTGTCCAAATGAAAGGGTTTCTTAATCTCTTTTACTGGCTCTTCATCTCCTTCCCTGGTTTGAGCAAGCAAGGTCATCCATTATTTGCCATATGAATGATTTTTGTGGTGGGACAACTGAAAAATCATGTGACACTTGCTGTGTCACAAGCTGGTGCTGCACAGGTTCTCATTACTGAATGCAGTAGAGCAGGTGCGTGCAATACCGTGGTATGGGGGGGTGGGGAGAAATGCTGAAGACTGAAATAAGAGATGGCAGAATGGACAATATGAAGGACTTTTCCATGTACTTCTCTTTGTCAGTTTTAACTGGAAGTGGAAGGAAATACAAACTGTACAGTTAAAAAGGGAATTCAGGTTCATGTCAAATTTGTGCTGCCTGTTTTGCACGGTAAGTACAGTAGAATTTCAGCTGCTTCATAGGAAACAGAACAAATTTAAATAATTTTCTTCCCTTTTCTTATTTTGTGCAGGCTGGGACTCAGATCAGCCTGGCAGATTTATCACTTTCTGATGAGACCTGTACTCTGTGGTACAACCTGTTGCCTTGCAAGCTGAGTCCTGGCAAAAAACTCAAGGAACAAAATGATGAGTACATGTTTCTGTTAAGCAAGCAATCACAGTCGTTGGACTCACTAGACTTGGTGAGCAATGTGTTGGCTATTACTGTGACAGCAAGGAAAAAGCCAGAGACTCCAATTGTGCTGTTGGATTGTAGTTATTTGAATGTGTGATGTGCCCTCCCCTGAAGGTCCAAGGCCCTGTTTCGCAGGCACTTTTGTCTAAAGTGACTTTGTGTGAGTAGGGCTTGTATGGGGTGTCAGACAGGAGTGGGGTAGGGCAGGAGCTTTGTACTGGATACAAAATTGCACTTCCAATTTGAAACCCTTCAGCTGTGTTTCTTTTTAGAAAGAATGTTCCTGAAGAGCATCCTTATGTGTATCATTTATTTCCACATGCACACATTAAACAGTGCTATTTATTAACTATTTGAATCTGCCTACTTAGAGCCATTGCATTGAATATGCTGTTTATGCAAAACATACTAACTCTTCTGGTTAAATAAGCTTTTCTGCTTTAATCCCTTCTTAAGAGAACTGCATAGAAAATGTAACTTTGAAGAGCACCCTTTTTTCACCTAAGAACATTACAAGTATGAGAGGGAAGATGAGAAAATACATTGAAGGAATGACAGGAGCATATTTGATTCCATTATCATTTTAAAACCAATTGTTTTTCATTGAGCTTTACTCTGTATAAAAATAATCATTCGATGTGCTGTACACTGACAATTCAACCCCCTTATCCTTGTGAGCTGGGGGTAATTGTTTCTGCTGGCATCAGGGAGCAGTAGGGTAATGCAGCTCTTGCAAGAGTTGTCATTTTCTTACCTATTACATATCATTCAATTCCAGTTTCATCTTCTTTCTCCCTGTGAGCAGGATGCTGTGTCAGCTCTGCTGGAGAAGACATCTGCTGAGCTAGAAGCAGTAGAACAAGAGCTGGCTGAAGATGAGGAGAAGGAACAGGAGCAAAGGGCCTCTGAGGAAGATTGGTAAAGCCACTTTTCCTCCCTCACTGTTCATGCCTGAATGATTCAGCTCATTCTTCCTTTTCTTAGAAAAATGAAAGGGCTGTACTTTTGGAGATCAGGGACTCACAGAATGGTATAGGTTGGAAGGGATCTTTAAAAATCATCCAGTCTAATACCACTGCCATGGGCAAGGACACCTTCCACTAGACCAGGTTGTTCAATACCCCATCCAACTTGGCCTTGAACATTTCCAAGGACAGGACATCCACAGCTTCTCTGAACAGTCTGTTCCAGTGCCTCACCACCACTGGAATTGCAGTAAAGTCTTATTCTCTTGTATGGTCAATTCATTCACATTCTTTTAGGTTTACAGTGTCTTGGCTGCTCTATGAACTCCTACTGCCAATGCTCCTCCATTCCATGTACATCTTCCTGTGAAGCCACTGGAAGTGTAGCAAAATATCAAATATTATAGTTGCATTAAGTGTAACAAGCAAGCAATAGGATTTGAAAAGAGAGCTGCTGTCTGACAAAGTCAAATGTGGGTGTGTTTCCATTGATGGTCTTGTTTTTGAAGAAATTGTGAGCTTTCCCAAGAAAAGATTTCTTGCTGAATTGCTATTTGAGTTCTGTTATTGTGCAATTTCTTAGCTGCAGTGTAGAAGTAAATACATGCTTTATTATGGGGGGAGAGTTGCATTTTTGTTTTATGAACTTACTATAACAAAAGTCCTTCAACATTATCAACATTACAGCTATTGAATATAGTGCAGGGTTGTCATAACGACCTTGAAGTTGAACTGTAGTAGTGCTGGCTTAGTGGAAGCATGTGGATGACAGTTGTTTTCCTTGTCAGGAAAATGCATATGTCATACAGGGGTGCAGGTCTGGGCTTTCTGGTATCTTTCTCTGGTAGCTTTTTCAGTTTCAGAATAAGCCTGGGCTGCTCCTGTTCATACAGGCTAGAGATGCTCGCAGAGGCCTCTGATGAAATTGTGGATGAAGAGGAAGATGGCATTAAGCTGGCAGTAGAAGGCAACTGTAATGATGACATGGCGTTACTCATGGATGCACCAGAAATGAATGAAGACCAGAACAGAGAGAACAGTGATGAGGCCCATGAAAGCCAGCAAGCTGCTGTAATTCTAACACTGGTGAATATCTTATAATTCACATTCCTGCAGTATCTAACTGTGTCTAAAAATCTGTTTCTGAGCAAGTAATATAGCAGCCTGCTGCATCTATGCATTTACAGTTTGATGTGGCCTTTGCTGTAGCACTTGTCAGTATGTACTAGTAACAAAATTGGTGTGGTCACTTCTGAACTATGAAGAGGACATTGGACAAACATGTTAGGCAGAATGTCTAAGTCCAGGAAAATTATCTCTATCTTCACTTTTTTTGTTGCATACAGAGAATATTCAAACTAAAACAGCCGTTCAGTACCTTCAGCTTGTGCATATTTAAAATATTTCTGCACATCTGTTTCATTGTTTCCTTTTTTTTCCTTCAGATTCATCTGCTAAACAGGGGAAAACACATGACATGGGTCAAGATCTTTAAACCAATGCAGGGATTTCCTTATTTTTTCCCTTTATTTTAGGGCATGAAATACAAAAACTGTCTTAGCAGAAAAAAGAACAAAAGATTATTAAACAGAAAATTACAAAATGTGTATTAAAACTGTGCATACTTTTGAACTATTGAGGGTACTATTGTACCCACACACTGCATAAAGCAAATTCTAATCCCATGTTCTTGGTAACTGTTGTCTTTAAATTATATTGCACTTTCTTGAAAGCACTTTTAGTAAATGTTTAGTAAACATATGCCTGATGTGGTAGCACACTCCCAGAAATAAAATTTTTAGAAGCTTTCTGCATCTTAATAAAAACACTGTTGCATGTTTTAAACCCACAAGTTCTATAAAATAGCAGAGGTAAAAAGACAGAGAGTGACATCTCATTCCTTCAACTTTGTGACAATACAGAAGTTTAACATCTCAGTGGACTTACTGGAAACAGTAATTAACTTCCAATTAATGTGGCAAGATGCCAAATGAGCTAAGGCTGTGGTATTAAAAGGACTGACAGTCTGCTGGGTAGCAAGTGAATATAGATCAAAGCCCTAACTCGGCAAGGGGAGACGGCAAGGACAACATGTGAAGGTCAGACACGCACACAAAGTGCTTTGCCAGGCCTGGGCTGGGCGGACCTGGACAATGAGTGAAAGACAGCAGATTCCACTGCAGAGCCAGCCTCAGCATAGATGCCAGATCCTCTCGGGGTTGCTGTTGTGCTATTTAGGGCACTGTATTTATCACCTGCACTTTGAAAACCAGGAACCTCATTAAATTCCCCAAGTTGAAGAAAAAGCCCCAGTGCACATCAGTAACACTGGATGTTCCAGCTGCTGCAGAGCTTGGTCTAGCCCAGCAGCCAGGATGACTGCAGCATGGAAGTAAGCACAGGCTGTACCACCCACGGGGATGGGGGCACTTGAGGCTCACTCTGGCACATGTTGGGCAACTCTAGGAGGCAGCAGGCTGTGCTGAGGGATAGCAGCCAGCAGTGTCTTTTCCCTGGGTTCACAAGCCTGGTGAAGCTCTGGAGACTGCCGTAAAGCAGCCCTGCTGCTGAGGCTTGGGGATGTATGGCAGTATGTCTGGAAGGACCTGGGCAGTGTAACTTTCCCAGCTGCCCCCTTTCCGTGTGCACAGGCACCATCTCTGGCACGGCAGAACCTTGCTCTTCTGCAAATACCAAACAAAGTAAATATAAATGTGCAATAATCATAGTGTCTGCAAATGGCGGAGCAAAACATTTCTTGTACTGTGTTTGCATCAAATCATATGCCGAGCAGCAAAGGCCTTTCTACAAAAGCTTTGGTTTTACTGGCTACAAAGAATACCTTCAAAGCCTCTCCACACACTCTTAAGCCTCTTGGGAATTTTGTATTTCTTTACTTAGAATAGCTTCTCTGTAAACGCATGGTGCTTTTTGCTGCTGGTCTGTTTCCATCCACTGCAAGGTGACGAGAATGCTTGTAAAATCCGAAGGCACAAAAACTACGTGGTGGCACGTATCTGGTCTTACCCATTAAATTCCTTTTCATAGGTTGATAAAGAGACTAACACTGAGGAATCGCTTAACGAGAACACACCAGTCCGACCCAAGGACAGAGCCAGCTGGAGCACCAGACAGCGTCCCTTTGTCAGGAACAGCATGATCGTGCGCTCCCAAACCTTCTCTCCAGGCGAGCGGAACCAATACATCTGTAGGGTAAGAGGAAAAACACTTGGAATGAAGAGCTATTAACTAAAGAGTCATTTAACTTCTTGGGAATGAAGTATTAATGACAGTGAGTCATGTTCCAATTTTCCCTGCGAGAGGCAGAGCCTGTGCCTTCTCTAGAGTCTCTCCCTATCTGAGCTGATGCATAGTTGAATTGACTTTCAGCAGAGTTGCATACTCTTGCAAAACACCTCAACTAGGGCAAAAATACATCCTATTGGAGAGAAATAACACAGATGCCTGTGCTGGCTGTCTGCAAAAAGTGTGTTTCCCTGCACGTCAGCAACTCCAGCACTCTCGCAGCAAAACAATTTGTTACAACATGAAATAGAATTCACTGTAAAATGCCATTGCATTACCATATTTTAATAATGCAACCATTTAAGGGTAACAGTGTGGAAAGAGCTCAGTCATCGATTTTAAATCTCGCTTTGTATCTCAACTGGTTTTAAACCTAGGCAGCCCAAATCCTGCTGTAATTGCATCTTTGAAAGATGTGTGAGCGCTGCCTCGGGGCTGGGTTTTAAACACGGCTTTGGCAGCTAAGTTCTCCAGTCTCTCTAGATCTATGGTAGAATGGAAAAAGAAAAAAATATTTAAATTGTGAGTCTTGTTGCTGCTAAACTAACGATGAAAATCATGTGTTTAAAGATTTAAGCATGGACTACCAGCTCTATAGATTTTAATCACAGATACCCTCGAAAAGGCGGTTTATTTTGGATCTTTAGTTTCTACAGGTTACTCATACAAGTACGTCCTTTTTTTAAAAAAATAATACTTAGGCTTTAATTCCCCAGTTCAGTTAGAGGCAGTTGCCTTAACCATTTGGGAACATTAAAGTTCATCACTTCTCTGTGATTCTCATTGGCCTAAAAAAAAAAAATCTTTAGTCAATACCTGCATACTTAAATAACTATTCCAAACATAGCAGATTGTCTTCCAACAATCTTTACATAATTTAGATAGATTATTGGCTGAATTCAGAAGCTAGCTTTCATCTTAATTCCTGTGCTGGAACTTAATTCCTAAATAGAAGTTAGTAGTATTGGCAAAAAAATATCACCTTAGCTTGCTGCCTATGTAGGTCTTCAACAGGAAGTAAAACTAGTTGCTTTGGTAGTTTAGTTAGTGTAAACTTCTGAGGTTTTTGCATCTTGAAAAGTATTGGGCTTTTGTAGCTTTGAACATTGCTACATAACTGCTGCCAAGAGCCAGAATCAAAAAAACCTTACCTTGAATAAACCATTCTGTTTCTCATTGTGTATAGTATTGCCTGAAAGCAAAGTACCCTGTGAAAAGAGCACATTTGCAGATGAACCTTTTGCAGTGTCAGAAACACTTGTTGCGCACTGCTGGGGGCTCCAGAGTGGGCACTGTAGCTGCATCCAAGTTCACAGAGAGGGCTGAAGAGCTGGCGTCTCCCCAGTCCCAGTCCCCAGCTTGCACCACAGGCATATCCAGCCTTCCTTGCGTTTACAAGAGGAAAGCACCTGTTGAGTACACTCCGGTGAAGTGCCAGCTGCTCTCTAATCAGAAGAGATGGCCTGGCTTTAAGAGATCACCTACTCTCATATGATGTTACAGAAAACACAGAGATCTTTGAGGCCTAATGGACAGAACCAAAGTCTCTTGGCTCTTTGGAAAACGTCCCTTGAAAAGTGCCTAAACATTAGTGATGATGGCTGCCTCTCTGTATCCAGGGATGAGCTCCCAGTAGTGGCTCATGGTGAAAAGAGAGATTGTCTCTCAAGAGGTGTACTTTGTATTGCAAGTGGTTGTATTTTCCAACCCCAGCTCCCAGTCAGTCCTGTAAGCACACTGTAGGGCCCTGGCTTTGCTTACTGAAATGTTAGCAGAACGATTCCTTTTTTTTTCCTTTCCTGAAGAGATGAAATATATACTCTGCAGAGAGATGCTTCTGTTTTCCCTGGAGGTTACCACCTGTTAGATGCTGATGCACCTAACAATCATTCTCCGCTGACGTGTATGAAATAATGCTAAAGTTACAAAGAAGCTACTGCCCAGCTGTGGTGCGTAGTTTTAAGAAGCAGGAAGTGCTTCCAAAGGAAGCTGTAGGTGCACCTTTGCTTGTTACAATTAATAACAATACAAAAATACTGCTTGTTGGACTGGTGCATGTCTGCAGTCATTCACCTTCCCTGTAGTAAATTTGTTAAAAGCCTGGCCCAGGTAAGTGAGATCCCTAGTTTGTATCTGCAGCCAGACAATGATTTGTCAGTATTTAATAACCATAGTTACCTTCCTTGCATTCTTAAAGAGTCTTACCATTCTTTCAGTAAGATCAATGGTTGTCTTGGTATAGGATTAGAATTTTACAGTAGATGCTTATTCTAGTTGCAAACTTGTTAACTTTATACTAAGAATATGACCTACATCTATATAAACTGAGGTTCTCTGACTGGTTCTACCAATGCAGGTGTATTTGCATATGAAGGTGCTTTATATCTGTTTGTTATGTACATTTTGACAGTTGAATCGCAGTGACAGTGACAGCTCTACACTAGCCAAGAAGTCTCTCTTTGTGAGAAATGCCACGGAACGACGGAGCCTGAGAGTCAAACGGGTATGTGCTGTGTTACCTGCATGTGGTTTAAAATGAAGTATGGGGAAGAGTAGGAATACCAGATGACATAAAGGATGTGCTTTATTTCAAGTATTTCAGCAAAAGCGACACAAGTACAATTATGTCCTGTAGTTTCATGTTGAAATCTCAGCACAGTGTTCTCACTCCAGTGTTATCCCCCACATCCGCCCTCTGACAAAGCCTGTGTTGTTGTTTTAGTTGTGGCTGAAGCCAGCAGCAAGACACTGATGCTCAGCATCATGGCATTTGTTGTTAACTTGAGCTTATTGTGGAACTTGAGTTGCTGTCAAAGGGATCTGGGTTAAAGAACCTGTGTATTACAAAGTGACACAAGATGGCCTATGCTGCACAAAAGTCAACACCAGCAATATACATCTTGAGCCAATTTTGGTGAAGATTTCAAGGATTTACATGTCCTTTTAAAGGGAATTTACTCTTCACTAAAAGTATTCAAGTAGCAAAAGGATTTAATGACAAGAGAGTAAGATTCTATTTCTCTTGCATGAAATTCATTCTTACATAAATTTAGAGAATTATATTTTAATCTTAATTGTAACTAGAAAAACAGTCCTTTGGAAGCTTTCTTACTGGGTAGCAGGATGACATTTTGCATAAGAAAGAGTAGTCTGGGATACTGAGTAGTCTGAGATGGCTTCTCCTGCATGACTTATTCATGGAAAAAGTCACTGTGAAAGGACAGTAAATAATGTGAAATATGCTGAAGAAATGCGTGTTTACAGAGTTTGTAACATTATGTGTTTCGTTAGGCCTTGAAAAAGCAAATACTTACAAAAATAAATAATGTAGTTGAAATCTGTGGGGAATTCTGTGTAGTGTTGTGTCTCCTGGCAGTGTTATCCTAGGGATCAGAATGGGTTTTTTTATTTTTAACCTGTAAATATATCATTGTGCACTTGGTTGGAGCATTTATTTTTACCTAGTGACTAAAGAAAAATTCCAGGATAGGTGAATTTTTTGACTTCAGAAAAAAGGACTGGTAAAAAAACCCCCAAAAATATTTGAGCTTTTCTGGCTGTAGTATGTCAAACCCTCCACCAGCTTCTGTAGGTATTAATTTGTATTGTCCTGTCTCCCCCACGGCTCAGCCTGTTTGCCAGGCGATCACGCGAAGAACCGCGCAGGAGTGCCCCATACGCACTTCCCTGGACTTGGAGCTGGACCTCCAGGCGTCGCGCACAAGACAGAATCGCCTGAACGATGAGCTCCAGGCCTTGAGGGACCTTAAACAAAAGCTTGAGGAAGTGAAAGGTAGAGGAGAGGCAGACCTTCCTCTGTGTGTGCTAGAGGATGAACGTTTCCAGAAACTCTTGAAACAAGCTGAAAAACAGGTATGAGCAGCATTGAGATATGTGTGAGTAAATATGCCCCTACCTTTGCTATAAATCTGCTAAAGAATTTGGTCAATCATGTTAAAAGATTTTTACAGAAGCTCACATTTGACTAATTAAATCTCTGAATTACATAGCGTAAACTGTTTCTTTATTGATCAATACTACAACATTAAACATAGAATTTGAGGTAACATTTTCCTAGTGCCCTCTAAATACTTCAGTAAGTCACATTAGAAACTCAGTTACTTAGAGTAATAGTTGTGGTTGGTGTAGTAAAATAGCATTTACTTAAAAGTTAATTTAGAATTCTCACATACCAGCCATGCTTGTACAGACTTGCAGGTGCTTTCTGTGTCGCAGCATCAGCTGCTTTGCAGTCTACCCAGAACTTGTAGCCAGAAGATGCTTGTAACAGGTAGAAGGAGCAATTACCACTATTTAGAGTGGTAGGGGCATGGGGAAAAGGCAGTGGCTTATTTCTTTATCCAGGACATACTTGTTCTAGTTTTGGCAAAGGAAAGCCAAATTCTATTCTCTATGTGATGGTCTGTAGAACAGTACAAGTATATCTGCAGTGCCATAAGGTAGTGGGATGCCCCCATGTGATTAAAAGACAAAGAAACAGGATAGAAGAACAAGATGCAACAGTGAGAAGCTGGAATATGGAAAATTCCAACAAGATACATTAAAAAATTGTTAGACGTTGTAGCGTTTTTGTTATGTTTTTGGGAGGTTGGTTGGTTTTATAAATCGTTGAGGAGATTATTGATGGGAATAGGGCCCTGCAGAGGTAGCTGGAGGAGTTAAAAGCCTAACCAAGAAAAAAACCCCAAACCCACCCAACCTGCACAGTTGGAGGCATTCTAACTGGTCAAGAACTCTTGACTACTCAGCTCTGGCATCACCTACTGGGAGCAGGAGGTTGGAGTAGATGCCTTCTGGAGCCCCCTTCCCATCCAAGTCGGTCAATGTACTTCAGTTTCCAGTGAGGGGAGGTTGTGAGTGACAGCCAGGAGGGATCTGTGCTCCTTAGCTCTTTATGGTTGATAGAGATTAGTGTTTTGGTACACCGGGTTATTCAGAGTAGTAAAAATGGAAAGTTTTAACAAGGTGCAGAGGCCCTTCTCATATATAAGCAATAGTTGTTGGTTTTGTTGTTTTGGTTTTTTTAAAGCTAAATGTCTGTAAATAGCCTTGTGTAGAAGAGGAAAGAGTGGTCCTAATATTTACATATACAAGGCTGAGCTCTGAATTAGATGTTAGGAATGAGATACTCCACATATAAGAGACAAAAACATAAACAAAAACATCACAGGATCAGCAGATGTCAAAAAGCAAATAAGACAGGAATTGCTAAGGAAAATACTTGGAACAAAACAAATCATTGCTTTAGCATCCAAATACTATTATGCCTTTAACATAAACATAGTTCATTTTTGGTTTCCCTTTTCAAAGTGGATGATAAAACTACAGAGGGTCAACAAGGATAGTCAAGGGAGGAAACAAGTTCTGTGTTAGGAATGGCTGAGTAGCTACAACTGAAATCCATACAACCATGACTGAGGTGGAAGAGAGCAACTAATAATGGTCTTTTATTCTCCAAGAAGTAGAAAACTGAACACATGGCAGGTTAAATGCAAGCAAACATAGCACGACATTCCGAAACTGCAAAAATGTTTTCAGCAGAACATTGAGTGCTGCAAGTTTGCATTGGTTCAAAAAATTATGAATTTACTGATTTGCTAAATTCATGGTAGAAAAATGCATGTAATGATACCACATATATTAAGAAGTCTTTGACTGATACCTTAGAAAAAAACCTTTTCTCCAGTATGTTCTCCCAATTCTACATTTATGTCCTGTTGTGTCTTCTGGTCCCTCTTTTGGCATCTGCTGTTGGCTATAGGTAGTGGAGTACTAAAAGGACTATAAAGCACCAGCAGAGTTTAGGGTGAACATTGATGAGTGTTCTGAAAAACCCTTGGGCAAAATGGGAGAAGATAGTGCAGTGTTTATACTTAGTGTAACTGTGTTGGTTTTTACCATGTGAATTCGTTATATGAATTTGATCCAAGTTATAACCCATAAAAATAGTAGCTTTTAGAAAAGAAGCATAGCTAAATTTATGTAGAAGTTCATAGTTTATACCTGATGCTGGATGAAGTATAGAAATTATAATTTCTGAGTGTTTAATTTAAAACTACTTCCGTCCTAAAGCTATTCCCTCTAGAAAATAGTATGCCTCTGAAAAATTTCATACGATGAATCCTTTGGATTTGTGCTTTATTTCAGCTGGTCTTTCAAGGCAGGAGATAGGTTTGTCACATTTTGTATGGCTGGTGTCAGTGATCAGCACCGTTACACACGCTGCGGTGAGGAATAAGGGTAATAATACACATTCCTAAAATATATGCAGGCAGTAGCACAGCATTAAAGTCCTCCTTTCCAAGGTAAAAGTCAGAACAATGATCACAGTCAGTCTACCTCTTTGAAGAGTGCTTTACTAAGTTTCTAGAAATATTTCTACCCTTAAAATCATTGCAGCCTTCCCCTGTGGAGCAAAACAACCCCGAGCGTGCTGTACTGTGTTGTCAGTGTTTCCTCTTGGGTTAGCAAAACACAGCAGCCTAGAGAACATTGTCATAGATTATTTCTTAGATCCTGCAGGCATTATAATGGCACAGACTAATGCAGCAGCTGGAAACGCCAGAGAAATTGAGAGAGTCTCAAGTGAAAAATGAAACCACAGATGTGGGGCATGTTGAAAATCAGTGGCTGCTTGCTGGCAGCAGTTACTCTGCTTGAAGCCAAATCCACAGACTCCATACCTTCCCTCCCATTCCTTCCACACCTTCCTAAGTGCAGCAAGTATGTAATGCCCGCTAACACCTGCAGATCAGAAAACAGAGGTAATTCTGTGCACCAGAAGCATTTTCTCTTGTTCAGATTGGATGTTTGTGAGAAATCATGCAGTATTTCAAAGTTTGAGTCTTAAATCCTCGTACAAGTAAGTTTTCAGATACCCAGTGTCCTCTGAAGTGCTAGTTCTGGTTATATCCAAAAGGATTCCTGTAAATATCTTCTCTATTTCTTTTTAGTACATCTTCTATTTAGAGGTAATATGTAATTATGTCATTAATACCAATAATAATGTTCTTGTCCCAATGATTTGGTGTTTAGCACAGTTAGTTTTTCTTTAGCTTCAGTTTCTTCTATACAAAAAACACAGAAGAAGACAGGAAATAGCATTTCAGCTCTAATTTTGATAGTTTCTTCTTTGTCATATTAAAATAACTTAAGCTTAAGCTAAGCCCAGATAGACATTCCTATCTGACACGTACATTTGGTAGATAAGTGTTGTGAATGAGAGTTTTAAAGAATAAAGAAATGTGCATAAAGAATCTGAGATCCTAGTGTTGCCAGGGGAGGGGGGGTGCATCACCACAAAAGGTACCAGATTTTTGGGACTTATTGAATGTTTGGCCATTGTATTAGTGTGCTTTTCTGTACTTTTTATAAAGCACTCAAGAAACATGATGTAAATGTAAACCTAGTCATCTACATACCTTCTCATATGCATATTCCTAGAGACATTGGGCTGAAATCCAGGTTTCTCTTAGAGCATCCTGAAAAAATAAATGGATCAAAAATGAAAAAGGGATACACGGTAATAGAGAGTATGAAAAAAAAGAAGTCATTTATGCTCTTAAATCTGAAATGCAGTAATCACAAGAATGTCATGTATACTTAGGGAAAGGATAAAATCAGAAAATTTTGAAATGTTCTATGTTTAGTGCTTTGATGATAAATATTAATTAGGGGAGCTGGTAAAACATATGGCCAGTGACATATGCAAAATTAAGACATTACCAGGTGTAGGTTGCAAGTTTATGTTCACTAACTAATAAAGAAAACAATATTTATAGGTTAATTGCATTTTAAAACCGTAGCTACTTTGGAGTTGGGGACTGAAGAAGCTAACAGCAGTACAAGCTGACTGGATTTTGAGTGAGTTTTTGAATGGGTGGTGTTCTTTCGTGTAAAATAATTTCATATAGAAACCAGAGTGCATTTCAACAGACAGAGGGTACCACTATCCTGCTGTGAGCAGCTTTCCTATAACTATGCAGTATGAAACTGACAGTAGGGACTAGCTCTTTTGAATTAGTTGGTTTTGTTGTTTAGGAGTGTACTGGGTTGAATTCAGAACTGGGATGTGAACTCCTAAGTTACAAACCAGCTTTGAAGATCGCTGTTTAAGGCTTGCAAATGTATTTTAATTTGAGGTAATGAACAGCATTTTCAAGTCTCTAAAGAATCAAAAATTAAACTCTCTATAACTTTATAGTTGTTCAAGAATGTGAACTGCTTCTATTGAATTTTGATGGCTGACAAAATTCAAAATACAATAAATAACATTTCTCTGACAGTCCCTGCAGTCTCGAAATAAAAGCACTGCCCACACCATGCAGCCCACATGTGATGGGGGTGACAATGCATTTGTTACAGAACTCACCTGTGTATGAATGGGGGTCATTTGTCTAAGAATTCCAGGTGACTGCCCACCTAAAAAGAGCTGCTGTTCAAATTACTGGATATTCAGAAACCCTTGATAAAGTTTTTTAAAGCCAAAGCACAGCAACTAATAGCAGTCTTGTTGCTGAAATGGTGGATGGCATAGCTGCAGCTATCCTGTTGATGCTTAGTAAAGGCATAAGTAATAAAGCCAGCAATACTGAGGTGCAGAAATTCAGTAACTTACCGGGTGTGTAGCTGCTCAACACTGTTCACAAAAGACCTTTGATCTCTTATTACCATTGGTGTTCTGTTCACTTGCCTTGGCTTTTACACCTCTACAATGCAAATGAAAGAAGTGAGTCTCACATGCAAAATAGGTGCCATGTCATGAATAAAGGCACAAAAGTTCATGTTCCTTGCTTACACAGTCAACAAAACTTGAAAGCGTATTTTGAGAGCACACCTTCCCTATTTTTTCTGTCAGTCACTTTAGAGTAGGTATAGGCAACTTTCCTGAGAGCTTTCATCAGGAAATAAAAATATTTTATATGGGAAGAGAATCAGTGGCTCCCAGTTCTAAAAAGATACTTGGATAGACAACATGTGTTCACACAAATTTAGGTATTGTCTAACTACAGCCCTAAGAAATATCAGAATTTGTAAAACCTATTAGCCACCTGTGATGGCACGGAATTTGTTCTATTTAGATTTTTAAGAAAAGCACATTACCTTATTTTGCAGCCATGGCTTAGGCTTCTGATGTCAGTCTTTCCTCTTGCTAACCTTTTATATAGAGATTATCATAGATTCATTTAGGCTGGAAAAGACCTTTAATATCATTGAGTCCAACGGTAAACCTGACACTTCCAAGTGTTTTGCTTGACGCAGAAGCATCTCCCACTTCTTTGAAACGAGTAGTTGTTCATTATCAGCAAAATACAGTTGTTTTTCTCAATACAGGCTGAACAGTCAAAAGAAGAGCAGAAACAATGTTTAAGTGCTGAGAAATTGATGAGGAAAGCTTCTAAAGATGTGTGCCGGCTACGGGAGCAGAGCCAGAAAGTGCCACTGCAGGTGCAGTCATTCAGGTATGGCCTGTTTTGCTTTTCATGCTCTTTTTAATGTAGTGAAGCAACATGAACTATTTCTAGGTATAATCAGACGTGCCCTGTAGTATTAGTAAAAAGTCCGCATGGCTTTGACTTGCCAGAAACATCACACATTTCTAACGTGGCTCTAAGTTGAAGTTTCAGAGGACCAGGCTTCGGGACCCTGCTCCTGTGGCAGTTCAGAGTGTGGTGAGGAACCCGAGTGGAGTGTCAGACCCCTGTGTGACATCTGCTGTAGGCAGGCACGTGTGGGACTCTTGCTGTGGCTCACCTCACCTACAGCAGGTTGACACTGGGCTTTAAGTCATGGGAGCTCTTCCAGTGGTGGCAGGGGCCTGAAACAAATCGCTGCTCAAGGAGAAGTAGGACAGGATACAGCTCAGCAGGAAATTCATTAACCACTTCTTGTGCCTTGCTCAAGACTTAGTATTAAAGAAAGATCTTGAATCCCTCCTCTGTTTTGTTTCCCTTCTCCTTTTGGCTGCGAAGCAACCTATTACTTGAAGCAATTAATGAAGTGTTCTTGCATGGCATAAGCCAGAATGAACGCTTGTTATCTTAAACCTTAATTCTAACTGGTCTAAATTCCTAAAAGGCTGGCCAGTAAGTAGCAGGGCTTGCAGCCTGGAGGCCACACTTCTATATAAAAATAAATACAAATCTATTGATTGAAAAATGCAGTGCTTGCTCTTGCACATAGAAACATTACTGCAAGTTAATTTGGTTTGTTTTGTCAGTCAATACACATTTTTAAAGTTTGAATTTTGGATTCCTTTATAGGAAATTTAAATAAGCTGCTAATAAATGTGAGACTTTTTTTCCTTTTTTTAATTCATCTTTTGTGAGCAGTTGGAGAAATCCATAAGCAAGTAGGGGCCTGTGAGGCAGCATGTATTGCAAACCATAGCTGTAAGTGATACAGAATCAAAGCAAGAGAGAAAGGGGTTCCTCAGCAAAGACGTGTTACAGCTGAGTTATTTGTCTTCAGTTTGAAATTCAGAGCATCTTGAAGATTTCACTTTCTGTGCATGTCTTGAGAAAGGCTTTTGGTCAGTGCTGGTCATTTTAACAGTCATCACAGACAGACTGCTGCCTAAATCTACAGGAACATGTAATGGTGCTCAAACCATCATTCCCCTGCAAGAAGGGTATTGAAGGGCTCCATTATTTTCTAGTTACCACACAACTAGGAAGAGAAAGCCAGTTTAGATTGATTTTGGTCTGACATACTGTTTTTCATGGGAACTCAAGCTTCACCAGTGGAAAACATGGTTTAGTGTGCTGGATAAATACTTACGTCCTGAGGCTGAATTGTATATGCCGTGCTAGTTGGACTTGTTACAGTGCTGTGGCCTCAGACTGATCAGAGAGACATTTTTAAAGCTCTCAAGAAGAATGACTCTTCTGAGATTTAATTTTTAAGCCCCCAATACTTCTCTTCTGCTTTCTAGCCTGCTGCTAGGCAAGCCTGTGTAAACTTGTTATGCTTCAGTAATGTCTCAGTTCATAGGTGACAGAAATGGTAACAGCACAGGGGAAGCAACTGGAGAATGGGTTGACAATTCTTCTTCTCTGAGTCTTGCCCAGACACAACTTTTCCCCCCTTGCCCTTTTCCAATGTCAGGATAAAATGATTTATTTTGCCTTCTCATCCCCCCACTGAAAATATCATCATAAGAAAGTCAGTGACTGGAACAATATTTCAGTCTTATCATTGCAGTTATTAATGAAATACTGGTATTTTTTCTCTTTCAAAATTGGAACTGCTTTTTACATAGATCTGCTTAAGAAGGTAATTGTGTCAGAATGCTACATTTTTTGTAAATAAATTTTCAGTGTATTTTTCAAACCTGTGTTTTGAAGAACTATGCTCTAACCTTAGCAACTCTACAGCAGATGACATTGCAGTCGTGCAACAAATAGTAAAAAAATCCCTTGTTTCCTTCTCTAATTTCAGGGAGAAGATAGCATACTTCACAAGAGCAAAGATCAGTATACCAGCCCTTCCAGCTGATGATGTATAATTATGCATTTTCATCGAAGTGTCTTTCCACTTGTTCATCTCTTTTCAGATGAGCTTTGTAGTTCCAGTGATGTGCTTTCAAAGATCTTCTATTTTACTTTCACTATTGATATGTTTATTTGTAAAATACAGTGAACCGAATTGTTGTAAGCTTAAAAAATGGCAAAAAAACCCAACAAACAGAAAACCAAAGTAGATTAATTTTGGTATACTGATGCTGATTTTGTACAGTTTGTGTGTATTGCATCTATGTTTTTATTTTGTAAAGATGGAACAAAGGCAGTACTAAGCATGTATCCTGTTGAACTGCACTGTGTTGAGAAAAATTATTTTCAACAGACAATTGTTTATCTTTTCACTATTTTCATGTGAGCAGACTGTGAAGATGGCTGTTCTGCCATGCAATACTTTTGTACAAGAGTGTAATTTTATAGTTTAAAGCTAACCACAAGTGTAAGCTCCTTTCCAAAACATCCAGGCTGCCTCACAACAGCTGCTGATTAGATTCATCACCCATGTTGTAATTTTGTTTCTGAAAATAAATTTCTTCTGGTTTTGTTTTTTAATACTTTGTAGGAAGACACAGAGTTCAGAGTTTAGGTTTGTGAATGTACAGTACTTTAACCTGCACTAAAAGGTTTCTTGCATCTGCGGGAGAGTGAGAAAGACAAGGCAGACAAGTAACCCTAAAACTTACTTGGAGACTACCAAAAGGGGCAGCTGCTTTCTCAACAGGATGAATCAAATTCATAATACTAACATCGAAATTGAAATAGTTATACCCACTGTGCACTTAAAAATGAGAGTTTTCTCTCTGTTAATCGTTTGTCCTAGGGGGCTGTCGGATTGCCAGCTAGGAATACATGAAGGAGTGTGCTAGGTTTACAGATCTGAAGATGTTTCATTAAAGGATTTGTACCAGAAAAAAAAATCTCTCATGCTAACTCAGATATCAGAAGTCCTGTTGGTAAGGTAAACCCTTCCTGAAAAAGAAAAGCTCCTGACTAGAAGTCTGCACAAATTTTGGTACAATAAATAACAATTCTTGAAATATACAATTGACCCTGTATGCATTTGGGAGTGCACAGGTTCAGTGAATAGATGTGAACAGCTTGTTTCAAATATATCTTACATGCTTCTTCCTAGCAGGCTGCTTGATCAGAAGGCAACTTGGATGCCCTCTGTTAGAAGTTCAGAACATTGGATGTAGGTGTTCAAGCAGTCCTATCTTGGTAAAACAGTTAGGGTCATCTTCCACGGGTACTGTGTAAGTAGGTGGATATTGCAGAGAAGAGAAAAATTTCATTTTCTACTTAGTATGTTGCACTCAGATGTATTTCATTCACTGGCTACAGTTTTCTTCCCCAAGCAACAAGCCACATTGCATGGACTTTATCTTTCAGAAATGCTATAATTACTTGGTGAGGAAATAGAAACAATATAACCACAATATGGTAGCAGCTGTCTTAGATTCAAAGTGACAATTCTGTGATGACAGGTCTGTGTAACACCCAAGGGTTTTCTTATGCACAAATACATCAGTTCACTGAAATATAAAGCCAAACATGCTATTTTGAGCAAGATGACTGATTGAACATCCTTTATGAATGCCCCATTTGTTTTTTGTGTCTTGGGTTTGAGATAACATTCATGTTTGAAAGGTCAATTAAAAAAAAATCGGAATTATTTAATGTAGAGGTGAAATGAAGGTTGACAGTTTCAACTTCTCAATTTGATTATATAAGGTGTTTGTAGAATGATGTTTAGAGGTCTACTTTATGAGTTTTCTTTTATTTATTTACAGTCTTATTTATGTTCTGTTTAATATAGTTCAGTTCTGGCCATAAAAATATTTGTCATTAAGGATGCTATTCTGAAAAATACTTGGAGGTGTCTAAATTTCAGTCCAGTTAGATGGTTTTTCTCATATGTTGAATAATTTTCAAAAAAAGAGTATTATTGTCAGATTTGTAAGCAGAAGGTGAAGTCAAAACTTAAGTATTGCTGGCTTCAGTGTACAAAACTCCGTTAAAAATGAGAGACTTAGACATATTCATGCTCTTCATTTTCCAGATTGGTAAAGTAGAACATATTTATAGGCAGCTTTTAACAATTCTGGGTTTGGAGTTTGGGGTTTTTTTACTAATTCAACGTGTCACACTTGAAACACTCAATCGAATAAGCTAAAATAATACATACAAATAAACTTCCATCAGTTTAAAGTGATAAATATTACTCCTGAAGTGAAATTTACCCTGCACAGCAGGGTATAATGCATGTTATTAGTTCTATTGCCAGGTACCAATGTCACTGCAGTTGCGTACATCAAAATGTAAATATTACTGGTACAAGAATATTTAGCCAAATGAGCAAAGTTTAGCAGAAATTGTAATAGAACACAAATCAAATAATTTTAAGATTATTTTTCGTTTTACTATTGCTATGTTTATACTGTATTAAATATCAAATGCTCAGGACTGAACTAAATATTTAATCAGGTTATATTCTGAATGTGTTTCTGTTCTAATTTTGTCTGTAAGAGTATGCAAGTACATTATATAGATTAACTTGTCTCTGCACTTTTCATGTGTTTCAGTGATTGGAAAATACATTTTTTTAAACAAAGTTCTTACCCAGACCAGTGTTTTATTTAATTATTTTATTGCTCTTCTCTCTTTTTATGGTCTTTGCAGAAACAGATGGCTGCTACAGCTTTGTCAATGTAAAATCATGGCAATTTATAGAAAGTTCACATCAATCACTGACAGCTCTAAGAATAAGTTACATGGAAACTAATTCATATACTTGAAGTTAGTTCTTTACATTCATGAAGGAAAAGCTGCACCAACAATGAACATGGTTGAGTCTCCTCCAGACAACATCTAATTATTGCCCAGAAATACTGGGCTTACTTGGAGAGAGAGATTGGGCAGGGGTAGAAGTGGTCATATTCTCTCTCTCTCCCTCTCTCTCTCTCTCTCTCACACACACACACACAATGGAGAATCTTGCATTATGCAATGTTATGTCTGAGAACATTTCGTTTACTGTAAATGATACAGGTGCAGCAAACGCCATTCAGGGTTGTACTGTATTAGGTTTTTGTAATGCGTGTTGAACTGGTGCTACAAACTCTTTCACCCTTCAACTAATATTATTTTGTAAAAAATACATTGTTTAAAGCAGCCCCAGTAGGAGTTCTGCCATTTAAAATATGGTCAAGTATCCTTGCAGGCCTAGAGATTAAAATTTTTATACTCACTCCCCCAAGTCACAAAACAAAATCTGCCATTGATCAGACTTGGGAGAAATACAGTGGTGGCTTAGATTGCCATAACTCATCAATTCATGTAATTAAAAGTGGAAGTAAATAGTGATTAAAAGTACTCGGTAAGAAAGAATCCCACCCCCAATCTTGTAAACAGCAACCTGTCTATTCAGCAGGTCTCTCTCTCTTAGTGTAACACAAGCAAGAAGTCAGAAAACCTGGTATCTGCCTGTTCTTAAGTCTTCCATTTCCGATTTCTAGATGCTGATGGGCATCTTGTATATCTGCCATTGCTGCTGCTCTTGTAAGTGATGGTCAGATGATAAGCAGATCGTGGAGAGGAGTAGAGATCCCTCTAGAATTAGAAAAAATCCACCAACCCAATCACTGAACAGTGCATCCCCTATTTTCCATCTGGGCAGAATCTCTGAGATGTTGTCATTCCAAATCTCCTGGATTATACTGTAAGCAAGGGACAGGGTCTCAGCCATCACCTAGAGTCTTCCTCCATGTAGTAACAGCTTTTTTTATCCTCTGCTTTATATTCTCCATCTTTAGGCAGTCCAAACTAGGACTGGAGATCACAAGGCTCAGAAGCCCTAGTCCATTTGATGTAGCTACTAAAATAATGGAAATCTTGAATTCTAGGAAAGAATAAAAATCTTTAGACTGCGTTCCTACATCTTTTGCCAGAGTCCCATGCTCCAAAGCTCTGGTGCATTTATGTGTAAGTTGAGATTTTTCCAGCCTGGTGAGTAGTTACAGGTAGCAGTTAAAATCCATCCTAGCACAGACAACAGAAATCCAGCTAACAGTAGCTTGCGTCTGTTTGCCAAGTTCATTTTTTGCAGTCACAGAAGCGCCAAACCATTGGCTTTTCCAGGCACTGTTCGGCTCAATTCTTTGTCATGCTCTGTCATACATAAGCACAAGTTAAAACAATGCTCTGTGAAGCATGAAATACTTCTCCCCTCCCTCCTGCTTTGTGTTGCCTGGTTCCATGCGCAGTGTTTGGGAGACTGGGAGGTGCTGTGGTAAACCAGTAGCAGAAGGATGTGGCCACAGCTGGGCTCACTTGTCATTAGTTTTTGGTTTGTTTTTAAGAAAAGCATATACTGGTTTTCTGTCAATCAGCTAAAGCATTACAGCAGTTTTGCTAATTTTGGCTTCTCCCAGTTTGTTTTTAAGTTTTAATACCACATTGATGCACTTCCACGTAGAGCAAACGACACTCTCTGCTTTGTGGCCAGTTAAATGTCATATGTTTAAAGTCATATATACAGCAACATGTCCCAAACATGAGTGAATGGAACTTAAGGGACCTTGGATAGGATGCATAATGACTCAAGACCTGTGTCAGAGGAAGATAGCTACACTGGCTTTTAAAGCAGCATTTCTCAGCCTATTTTTGGTGCATAAAGTATGCAGGTGCCAGAAACACTTAGAATAACTTGTATGGGCAGTTTAATGTGGCAGACTGGGAAAACACAGCTTGCTGGGTCTGAGCACCGACACCATCACACCCCATGCACAAAAAGACAGTTGCAAAGCTTGNATGCTCTGTCATACATAAGCACAAGTTAAAACAATGCTCTGTGAAGCATGAAATACTTCTCCCCTCCCTCCTGCTTTGTGTTGCCTGGTTCCATGCGCAGTGTTTGGGAGACTGGGAGGTGCTGTGGTAAACCAGTAGCAGAAGGATGTGGCCACAGCTGGGCTCACTTGTCATTAGTTTTTGGTTTGTTTTTAAGAAAAGCATATACTGGTTTTCTGTCAATCAGCTAAAGCATTACAGCAGTTTTGCTAATTTTGGCTTCTCCCAGTTTGTTTTTAAGTTT
>WEIT01027095.1:23473-37209 GCA_013389985.1 Dryoscopus gambensis
CAGTTGCAAAGCTTGCTACAATTTCAGAAACCTCCTATTTCCAAAACCACAGAAAACCCATTTGATGCAATGCAGGTATTCAGACTGTTTAGGATAGGAAATCTCCTCTTAAGTTCCTACGTCACTGCATCAGTCAAGTGGAAAACTGCAACAGGGAGTCAAACTTTGGGGCTTATTTCATTGGTTACATAAAAAAGGAAGTACATTTTGGTTAAAATCCAAGCTGTAAGAGAACATGCATATTCATTTTCAGGCTTTTAGAGCAGTTAAGAAAGCAAAAGCACCTTTTCTGTGCAGTCTCTGAAAACTTCAGCATTTTGCTGCAAAAGAGTTTTAAGCAGTTCCACAGGTGAGAAAACACACTGCCTTCCAATACCAGTTTATGGAGAAAACAGACATAAATTTAGGAAATCAGCTAGGTAACAAAGAGTCCTTTGAATTACTACCGGAACAAGCTTCTGGCTTGCACTAGGGTTTGGAAAAGATAGAGCAGTATTTCTGTACTGCTTAAACCCCTCCATTTCAAGGCCTAGTTTCAGTTTCCAAGCGTTGACACTGATCCTGCTGTTCTGCTACTGCATAATGGACTGAAGATGGACGGACTTCAGTAGAACAGATTGTGCAATTAAGTAGGGATCCTCCTAATATAAGACAAAATCCAGCAAGCCAGCCAACAAACAATGCTTCCCCAAAATCCCACCTGGGAACAATATCTGGTATATTCTCATCCCAAAATTCCTGGACTGTGGAATGGGCAACCCAGGAAACTGGGACAATAGCTGTAATCCCCGAAATCCAGAAGAGCATTCCTCCAAACAGCAACAACCGTTTCTTTTGTTCCTGTTGTCTTTCACCAATTTTCAAACAGTCCAACCCAAATCCCGAGAGCAAGAGGCCCAAAAGCCCTGATCCATTGGAAAAAAACATCAAAATCCTAGAAATCCTGAGCTCTGGAGGCAAAGCTAGGAAAGAATCAAAGTCCTTGCATTGCATTCCGCCTTCTTCTTGAACAACACAAGCTTGCCAGAGTCCCATAGTCCAGATCTCCAGTTCATTTAGTTCCAAGTTAAGATTTTTCCACTGGGGTAGATAGGTGGTGAGACAGGACAGGACCCATCCCAACAGAGAGACCAATATGCCACTTAATTGCATCACTGGTTGATAGATTAAGGCCATTATAAGAGCAGAGATCTGAAAGTTTGAGGAGTAAGGTCTCCCCAGCAGTTCTGTACCAACTGCTACCTTGAGTGATGGTGGAAGCTGTGCTGATTTTAGGTCTCTGCTGCCCCAAATATAAGCCCTTGCTATTAACCCTTTGCAAGCTCTGAAACACTTTTTTGTTCTTCACGAATATAAAGTTTCACATAAAGGACGAAGGACTTCACTAAACCATGAGTTAGGCTTTCCGATAAGGATTTGATCTGTTACCTTCCAATTTGCTTGGTAAAATTATATCCCAATGCCTGATGATTACAAGCCTGAGGATGAACAAAGAGGGCTCTATGACCCCTCACCCTAAAACACAACAGAAATCTTTGTGCTTCAATACGGATTAATTAGATTTTAAGTGGTGATAAAAAGGCAGCTCTGTGTGCAACAGGACTTCATTGTAATAGCTAAATTTGAGATTTCAGGGATGTAAATCAAGGCCTTGTAAAGAAAGGTAGACTGTTTGCCTATAATCTTTATTCTTAGACTTCCTCAACATACATAATGGCTTATCTTCCACTGCCCTGTTTTATGTCCCCAGCACTGTAAAAGACACTTTGTAAAAGATCCTTATGTTTCACATTTTCTACATTCATTTCTTTTAAAATGGGCTTTGTTTTGACTGACTCTTAAGGGGAAAAGGAGACGGGTATAGTGAAAGTACCGTAGAAAACGAAATCCTAGACATCCCCTCCACCATAATGAACCTGGGCAGCCAGCATAAACTTTGCCTGCCCCAGGACTTCAGCAACACCACAGTAGCAGCTTACACCAGCTCAGTGTCCCCTTTCCTAAAGCCTGCATCCCAGATGGCACACGGTGTATTCACTTAGTATCTAACAACATTTGGCACTCAATGCTCCCAGGGCCAGGAATGCCTAGTACACCTTTCTGATCAAAGCAAGATACCATTATGCCATTACCCAATTAGGAAACCCTGCCTTTTCCTGCTCTCATGTCAGCTAACCTTGTGCTTGTCCACAGGGTCAGAAGGAGAACATCTGTTTGCAGTTTGCCTTCCCACATGTAACAGCACACTCTGTCTGGGAAGGAGCCAAGCAGCATGAACACATCCATACAAGTATGACCCAGAGATGCTTTCCAGTCATTTCCTAGATGCAATAATGTATTTAGCTGTATATTTTAATTCTCAGTTGTTCAAAATGGATTATGTGATGGGAAAACATAACGCTGCTTTTGAAGGTTTCCAAAACCCTGAAGAATATCATTAAGAACGGTCACCATTAGATGATCTCTTCTTCCTTATTTTTATACCGAGTCCTTATTTCAAACCCTTGGTTTTTTCCTGTCACAAGCTGTGAAGAACCAATACAAAAAACCCCAGAAAGACGATCTATCTCCCTTTTTCTTGTGTACCAACCCATTAGTTTGACAGATTATACTTGATCAAAAAATTACCATGCACAAGACCAGAAATCACCAAGGATATAACCGACAACACTGGGAACAAATTGTCACAAGCAAGCCTGTAACTTTGGCCATCCACTAGGCAAAAGAAAAAGAAGACAGATCAATCCCACATTCATTCATTCATTCATTCACTCATTCATTCATTCATTCATTCACTCATTCATTCATTCATTCTCCAAACCGTATTTTCATATTTGGCAGTGTTGTTTCTCTCCCCTTTCCCTGTTCAGAGTAGGAATGCTAATTCTGCAAATCCTTGTGACTTTCAATCAGAATCTCCGTAACACCATTTGAATAATTTTTAAGATGAACAACCATGATTTAGAAGTGATTCTGCCCCTTCAGGGGCTACATGCTTGTCTGACTTTAAAATCACAGCTACCGAAAGACTATTATGGAAGCCTATTGTGCTTTTCTTGACTGTGAACATTTAATATTTTCTTCTCTGCTCTTAAATTCCAACAGTCAGTATAGTCTGAGAGTCCAGCATCAGGCCTGTGAAGTCCATTCATTTTGCAAATGTTGACTACAACTGGCACAGTATACCAGCCTTTAAATATTAGCCATCAGAAGCACTGGGACTGCCACATTAGTAAGATCTGCCAATTAAATTCTGCAACTTACTATTAACAATGCACTAACAGAGCAAGAAAAGCTTCCTTACACTATTCTGGATAAGATTATATGCAATCCTTATTCTTCTGGAGGGGAGGGGAAGGTAAAACTTGCCTTGGCACTAGGATAGTAACAAGGTCTGAAATGCCTTTACTCGGAAGTTACTGATCTTATGAAAACTCACAGCTGAACTATGTACATTCCCAGGTCAGTCACTGCCTTAGTCCTATCTTCCTTGTCTTTCTTTCACCCTTTTCCTCCCCACTGTTACTTCTTTTCTCTCACATCTAAAAATGTCTCATTCTCAGAATGATTGTATTTGGTAGACTTGTGCCTACACAGAAGGTGACATGTCAGAGTTACTGAAAAGCCTAAAGGGCTAGAATTGGGCTCCCATCTGTTTCCATCCTGCTGCTTAGGACAATCTGAAACATAAGCGCAGGGTTTACTGTTATACTGCCATAACAAAAAACATCTGCCAGCATCTGCACAGCCTGAAACAACAGATCATCTTAGGGTGTTTCAGTGCAGATGGCGACTGAAAGACGGCTCCCAGGCTGGTGGGGCAGGGAAGGTGCCTGCCAGGGACCTCTGCAGACAGTGGCAGGGGGCCCAGGCACAAGAGAGCGACTCCAGGACAACTCTGCCCCTTCTCTTCGCCGCTGCTCCCCTTGTCAGCCTCTGCAGCACGGACGGTGCTTGTGCAACACAGGCCTGTCAAGAAGAAAAGGAAGAGCACGTACAGCTATCACTGACCAGTGTGCTTTCAGGTAAGGAAGGTGAGGATGGATTTAGAGGGAGTTTTGACTGGGTTTAGAGCATTTCTTTCCCCCATTCCTTTTTCTCTATAGACTTTAAAGTCTGCGGTATGTAACATACAGGGATACCGGCCGAGAGAGGCCTATGCAGGTAAAATAATGCCTGCGAAGAACATAGCATAGGTCATGAACAAGTTCATACAGGTTCAGTAATACTTTTCAAGCACTGGAGATAACACCATTCATTCAAACTAGCTCCAAGCATCATTTTTCAAATTGGTTTTGACTAGGCTAAAGCAGACTCAAGGTTGTCAGTGTGCATATCATTTTATGCAGTGAAATGCATTAAATTTTTACTCCCCATAAAACCATTTCAGTCTGAACACAAAGATTCTGAATCTCACTGCGAGTGGTACATATTCTCTTTAAAAGGTACAGTAACTCTTCTGGGAACCTCCATGGCCAGAGATAGATACACTAATACTTTATCCCCTGCAAAGAGTAGTAGAGAATCGTTGTCTTTACACAGCTCTGCAGACCACACAATTATCCCAATGTTTAATGGTCAGCGCAAGTGGAAAGAAATACCAGGTTCAGCACTTTGGGATCTGATTAGGCAATTTAATCCTGCAAAAGCAGAATTATGAGACTGGCTCTTTCCTACACTTTCAGTTCCTCTGTAAAACATATTCATGTTGTGGGCTTGTTTACTCTCCTCCAGTGGTCCAAAAAGTGTGTTCATCTGTGAAGTACAGTTGTCTTCAATAGCATTGCCCAGACAATGCCGTAGTTTTTGCTAATTTGAAGATAGTCCTGGAGTTCCCTAAAATATTTTTTTGTTGCTCATTTTAATATCAAATATTTTCATGAATCACTCACAGGTCTCTCAGTTTTAGATTCCCATCTTAAAGACACATACGCAAAAGATGGAAATAAGAGCTAGTGTATAGATTTTCTATGGCTGAATCTTAGTTACAGCCAGTAGAACAGCTGCTATCAGAAGTTGGCAAGGTAATGTCTTCAGCACCTTACTACAAGTGACATAATTCATTCACCTTGGCAAGTCTTTTGCTTTCCACCTTACTGCTTGAACGGAAAGTTATGAGAGTTAGCATTTTCTTACCCAACTAAGAACCCATTTCTTTGTGATGCTGGAGCATCTTTTGGGTTTCCATAGCCAATGTACTCTTCAGTGAAACCACAGAAACACCAAGCAAAGAATACAGCCATACTGCTATCCATATTGACTTACTCTAGTCTGCATTTAAGTGACATTTGAGATTATGTGTACTGGTAGAGCTTAAGGTTTCAGGGTGCTTCAGAGAGCATCACAGTACAGAAGTCAACTTCTCCCTGAGTATACATCTGTGTGTCTCCAACTCCTGAGAGTCATAAACTTCACAAGAGAGTGACAGCAGGTACCTTTTGACCTCCTAATGAAGTGGACTAATCTAAATTTTATTTATTTAAAGTTACTATGGTGGTTCTTCTGCTTGAGTTCCTCTTTGTTTTCCTCACTGAAATTACAGGACCAAGTTAGACATAGCCTCACACAGAGCTGGAAGGGTAAATGAAGTGCTCATGTAAAAAGTTCAGTGAATCAAAGCAACACAATGTCCACTAGTACTCCCCACTCCAATGTATGAATGGCACTTGTTATACTCCTGCTTGAATCCTAACAGCAACCTTTAATTATGGGCACTAAGAAGCCATTGTGGAAGCAAGTAAGAGGCAATATGCAGAAGGGTATGCCAGTTATGAAGATAATGACAATTTCCATCTTGAAAAGGGATGAGAGAGTAACTTCAAACACACACTGTTAGCTCACAGTGTCATTACACTTTTACAAAAAACCTAACTCAGTATTTAGAGGTGATGATTTATAAGACCACATTTTTTTTTGCTGTTTTACATCTGAAGACACTGCCCCTCAGTGAATACTAGGACACTGCTAGAGCAAAGTCACAAAACCAAACAACTGACTATTTTGTGGAGAAGTTAGAGCAGAATGGGACAGCAGAGACAAAGAAAATTATCACAAAGGCCATAGTGCCTCTTCTGATACACCTGCCTGCCCAGTGCAGGCAGCGGGGACACCCCAGCAGCACAGCCCCTGCAGACAGTTCCACACTGCTGGCACGCCAGGGCCAGCACAGAGACAGCAGGGCAGAGCTGGGCTGAGCACAGCGGGAGAAGGTGAGGACGCAGTACCTTCAGCAGAGCCAGGAAGAGAATGCAGAACCCTCTCAAGTGGGAAAAGGGCACAGCCATCACTGTCCTGATTTCAAAAGGGCATGTTCCCTGCTTTTCAGTACTGCAGGGACTGCCCAAACCTGCATACCTTCCCTCTTCTAACACTGGATGTAATTAATTAAGCAACTTTAGCAAGAGCCTGTTACATATGCAAAAGAAATGTACTTCTGTGATTGAAAGACCTTGCTAACAGTTTCACTTCTGTAAGATCAATCAAAAGCTTGAAATAGGATGTCATGTAGAACTAATGGTAGTTGCACAAAATCTAGAAGGGAAAAGCACTGAAAGAGTCAAGCACAGCAACATGAAACTGCTGATTTCTGCTTTAGGGACTTATTCAAAAGATTGAAATGAGAGAGGGTAGATTTGCCATCATTATACTGGAAGAATAAAGAATGCTTTAAGGCTCAGTACTTCAACCTTTGCAAAACTTTTCCATCACCATCCCAATCCAGACTTCAAAGTGAGGGTTGACTGGGTTAGAAAATTAGCCTTATTCTTCAGGGAACTATTTTTGATACACTGACAATACAGGAGATTACTGTAAGTATGAAAACTCATGTCACTTGAGCAATGATTGGAATGTGATTTCCTTGAGTGATGGAAGTCTAAGAAACTAATTTCTGAGCTGTGAAATGTATGGGCTTCTTTATCACTATGCATCCCTTATTGGGAGGTTCTGGTTTAATAGAGTGTTACAGATATATATTTCTATAATGCTTTGCATTTCACATCTGCAGACAATTATTATAATAAGCTTTCTCTCATTCCTTAAGATATGTTTCTTATTATCAGTAAACTTATGAGAAATTATTTGTAGTTCCCAGTTGAACCTACATAGGAATTGTTATTGCATGACAGTTGGGATTACAAAGATGATACAGACTTGTTAACCATAAATTAGAAGACTGTGCACACCTTTTAACATCAATCTAGCAAGAATGTGAAATAAGCTGTAAGTGAAGGAAGTGTGTGGCACCTATGGCATTTTGCTCATCTGCCATATTGAGATTTGGGGGGAAGGGAGGAAAGCAGCTGAACAAATTTATGGTTGTTTGAAATATGATTGTTCCTTAGATTCTAGTGGATTAAATTGGTTTTGCTCTTTACCTTTTAAGGTTCAGAGAGCTAGGAGATGCAGAAAGGGAAGATCTTGCCTAGAAAGTAATTGCTCTCTCTCGCATTGCAGTATCTTTTTGGTTTAAAAAAAAGCCCCCAAAAAATCAACCAACAGAAAAAACAAAACAGCTTTTCTTCCCTCACAGGATTTAATCAGAATTTAAGCATCCCCCCATTAATGAAATCTAAGCAAATATATAGTTTAAAGAGTTCATAACATCCTGTCATTAACAAATTAAAGCACTAGCATTTTCAGTATTGGTTAAAGCATAAATATACACTTTACTGTTGTCCTCTGCCACATTCATCCTCACCCCTTCTCTTTACTCCCTCTCACCTTCCCTTCTTTACATCAAAAAAAAGCTGAAAGGCCACTAACTCATCAGGTTCCTTCAGCAGGGCAGTGAGGATGGAGTCAAGCAGAGGTGCCCATGGCTACTCTGGTGGAAAGAATGGGTATGGGAGGGAAGGCAGGACAGCAGTTTCCTCCCTTCACTTCACCAACTGCGGCCACCCAGCAGCACCCTCAGATGTCAAACACTGTCCACAGAGGTGAAAGGGGTGATGCACACAACCCAGCACATGTAACGCCCCATGTACTGCAAAACTTGGTAAAGCTGAGACAAGCAAGACTGCAGGAGTTCCAATGAATGTTGCATTGGTAGATTGAGGCAATGTCTGCCCACGTTTCATATCAACCCAGAGAGAGACAAATCCTGGAGACTTCTAATATCATGCCTCTGCAATGGTTATGTGATAGTTGTTTCTATTTTTACTAATTGATGATGACTCTATGGTGGAAAGGTACTAAGTATCTGCTGCAAAGTATCACACACTTTCCAAACATGTTTGCATAGAGGTGAATTGAATCCACAGATTCAAACATTTAAACCGGGAATGCTTCATCCTAAATGAAAGACAGTGAAGAAGCTTAGGTTCTGACTGCAGGAAAACAATTGTGAAGATGATTTAAATTGTTATTCCCCAATATGAAGATAACCTGGGCTCACTTGAGCAGGCATTGTTTTTGATCCTTTGTCCTACCACAAGACTCTACTTTTAATTTACATGGTACCCAGGAAGAGATACTGAGAAAGTGACTATTTTGGAATATACTCAAGTCTTTGTATTATTTTATTACAAAATTCCATATAGAAAAAAGGAAGCAGCTGCATGGTTAAAGGACTGTACAAAGAAAGACATGTTACTGAGCTTGGTATTCATTTGCAAAACTACATTCACTCATACAAGAAAAGCAGTACTATGCCAGGACAAGCCAAAACTTTATCTAGCCCAACAGGAAAAGAATATAAAAACATGATAAGGATGGGTTGCTGTTGTCCTCATCCTACAGTGTAAAAATCTCTAAGTCTGGAATTTAAATCTCACTCTGGGACAAAAGTTTTGTTAAAATCTTCCCTGAAGTTGAAAATATTGTGAGCAACACCATCTTGTTGGTAATTGGCATTTTGGTGTCTGCATTTTGGCAACAAGAACTCTAGTCTTAGAAATAAAATGGAAATAAGTGAATTATCTCAACAGTGGTCTGCTTGAAATCTAGTATCTTCCCCTGTAAGATATGATCTAAAACTCACTTGGTTTTTTTCTTAATGGGAAGGATATGCTCCCGAGTGGATGTACAAATGAGTTTCCTGTAATATTCTGCCAGATGCACAGATGGCATGAGATGAGGAAAGTGCTCCTTGCATCAAGTGTGTGATGATTTTCATAAAGTATAGGTTCAGTGGTTAGGAGCAATACATCTGTACTCAATTTAAAACTCCTTTATACTACAGCATATTATCATGCTTCTCTTTATCTAATTATCACTTCTCCACAGGACAGTGATCACAGAATTTTCTGCTGTTGTGGTAAATGGAAAAATGGGGCATTATATCCCTCCAAGAGTGCAAGTGAATTTCACTATCTGACCCTTATGTCCAGTTACGCAGACTGTAACCAACAGGAACACCACTGACAGCAGGGTGCCAAAATTGTTTTAACCAGGGGAGTTTCCCCACAAAGGTGAATTAAATCACATCTACCTTCCATACAAATTCAAAGAATCAGTAAGTCACATTTGTCCATCTCTGTCTTACAAGCAAATGACAACCAGTAGACAGTTGCTTAGCTTTCCTTTAAAGAGAAATCTCTGCTGACAGAATAAACACAGGATTCCTAAGCAACCTGTTCTAATGAAGCCCTGGATTATGGATCGTATTTCCTAAGGCCGTGTTCACGTTCTCACATTTGGTCCTCCTTTCTCAAGCAACAGCACCTAGCAGTGAATACCCTAGAATATCCTGAGTTGGAAAGGATCCACAAGGATCATCGAGTCCAGGTCCTGGCCCTGCACAGGGCAACACCAAGAATCACACCATGCGTCAGAGAGATGGGCACTGGGTCTGCTCTCTTAGAAACAACTTTCCTCTTGTTGCAATACCTTAAAGGAAGTAGGTTTTTTTTGTAGTCATCATTAAATCACACTCAGTTTATGATTTGCTGTAATTTTTAATTCTGGTGTAATATTCATATTTCTTGCAGCACACATGAATCCTCTGATGATGTTGATAACACAAGGCCCTTTCCCAGCTCCTAGCATATGTATGGAAGATGGGGACTGATAATCATTCCCCTTCCTCTACTCCCTGCTAGTATCCCTCTGTGTACTAATGACAGAAAAGCCTTCATCTCTCACCTCTGCAGGTGGTCCTGCTTTTAGAAATGTTTGATCACTGAGCTCCCTGCTGAACTCTTATTTCTTCTCCACAAATGCCAGCCTTTTTGAGATTTCTGAATCAGAATCAAACTATGTCCAAATTGTGAAAAGCTGGAAATGAGGCGGCTTGAGAAAAGGCATGGGAAAAGATATGGCCTGGGAACACCTGATTAAAGATGTGGAGCTGAGTTCCTAAATAGTGTGCCCACATGAGGCTCACTGCATATGAGAAGAAAAGATGAGTCAGTATGTAGCTGTGGCACTTTTTCCCACTTAATAACAGAGCAGTCACATATCTTTGATTATTTTCTAGAGCACAGAAAACATTAATGTGCTAAATGAGCTCACAGCTACCACATAGAACATTTACTTTTCTTGTGGGCACATTGTGTTCCACAAAATACAGCAAATTAACTTCTCGGGCTTGTACAGGAAAACACGGTTTTACCTCCAGCCGATCTGGGGCAGCCCAAGCTACAAAGCCAGCAATCCTCATGAGGCTGAGGAGAGCAGCTGCGATGAAACTAGTCAGAGGAGGGAACAGCTTTTATCAGAATACAGAAATAGTGCTGCACCACAGCCCTGAACTCCCAATGCAACAGGCAACAGGATCTTCTGACACACTGTTGACTACAGAGCTACATTATTTGTGCAAGACCAGAAGTGGGCCAGGGAAAAGTTTTCATGTTCCCATGGCAAAAAGATAACAAAAACCCTGTCTCCTTTGTCTTTTGTATGATTTGCCTTTCTATCAGAGAACAGCAGACTGAAAATACACTGATAGAGCCTGGTAAGTGACCTAAACAACCAGTAACAGAAAGATCTTTGAGTCTGATTGAAGAGACTCAAGTTTCAGTAGATGGATCTACAGTGTCAGGTACTGCAGCCCAGCCTGGGACTGCCACAATCCCCACTGCCAGTTGGAACAGGAATTAAAGGCAGAAATGAATGACTTTTGCAAATGAAACAGAAGCGACAAATGCGTAATTTGGGAGTTCCCAACAGCTCAGGGAAGAAGCAATAACTGATAGAAAGCTAAGAGCTGCTGAGAGCAGCCTACTAACATTTCATCAGTAAAGGAAGATTTACAGTCAGCTGGGCAAACTGGGACATGAAGCTGTCTTTGGGAATGTGCCTCACAGAAATGCTGCAAACTAAAGCATAAAAAAGATCTCTGAAATGCTATGTATATGAAGCATTAGACAATTAAAATAGAAAACTTGAGACTCTGCAATGCCATGAGCATCCGATACAGATAAAAACCTAATTTATAGAGACATATCTAGGGCCCTGGAGGTAAAAATTAAAATAATTTAGATCATAAAGCAAAGAAACACTGGTGTTAGAATTTGGTATGAGAAGCAGTTAAGGAAGGAGGCTGTCACAGGATTCATAATGCAGTTTGTATCTACATACATCTTGAACTGTCTGACTACCTTGATTTACTTTGGTTTCAAATGGGGGCCAAGTATGTTGGTTGGAGAATCAGTTACCTACAAGAGCTCAGAGAGTTCCAACTGAAAACCTACTGACAGCCCCAAGCAGTAAGAAAAGTCTTCTGTTACCCAGACACACACAGGTGGGGCTAAATCCAAGAAGGTGCATTAAGAGCACATATTACAACCATACACCAAAGCACTGCTTAGCCAATATCCTATTTCTGTCAGGGACTGGCAGAACAACGGGGCAAGGAGATAACGCTAAATTACACCCTCAATATCTTTTCCAGCTTTCACATAAATGCCGGTCAGGGGCATCCTAAGTCTAGAGGTTGTGTCTTTGCATTCAGTGGTTTGCTCATCAACTGTCCAAGCACTTACTGAAATTATGTTTAACTAAAAAAACCCCGTATCTCAGGCCAACACTACAAAAAACTCTTGCCTGTAGATGTGTTAGCTAATGGTGTTAGCTAATGTGTTAACTAATCAGCACCTAAGTACATTTTTCTGCTTATTTCCCTTTGGGGGACTAAAATACATCAGACAACAAGACACAATAGGAAGGCTTTCTAGTTCAGATATCCTAGCAAGGCTATTCTAGCTTTAACAAAAATAGCCAGATGACAGAAGTATATATTTAAATAATGCCCACAGAAATTAAACATTTAAATATAAACATGCATATTCCTTCTGGTATTTCATTTATTTAAAAAAAAGATGTGGAGCTGTTCCAAATTTCCTTATTTTTTGTGAGTCAAGGTGTCTGCTTTACTTTCAGAAACTGAATGCTGCTCCCACTAGCCTCATCTATCCTTGAAGCATATAACTTACACTACAAACTATTTCTTGGGGTTCTGAACAGTGCTTTGTGCCTTCTCTTTGTTTTGTTATGTGCAAAGTAAACACTAATCCCCCTCCAGGCAAAAAGACAGCCTTACTGCTTCTATGGAAGTGACAAGAAGCTCAAAGGTAGCATAAAGTTATTGTTAAAGTTATGTATTGAAATAATATATATAAATATATGTAGACAAATATATAAATAAGTAAATAAATAAAAGCAGCATAAACAAGTAGAGCTTACACAAGTGGCAATGAGAAGACCTGAGCTAAAGTTTTGACCTCCACACCAACTGGACTGCTGAGAAGTAATCACAATTCACAGTCTGGATTCAGTGGCTCCCTAGACCAAGGAAAGCAGTATGGAACACATAGAACATGGAAGATGACCAATGGCTGCAAGACAGACTCCAGTCTTTTTCTTAACTCTGATAATGGGCATACTTTTAAGAAGCAATTTAACTATATTTTCTGTTAGTAGTTTGTTTTTCTTCACCTACAAAACTATTGCACATTTAAGGTGGTCAGAAAGAACAAAACAGTTACTGTGGAGAATCCTTGTACAAGAAGCAAACTAATTCTCCATATTTATAAGGCAAATAATTTCACTTTCAAGCAAAAAAAGGCTATAATGGATGAACATTTTAGTGCAGAGTTCATTTAGCAATAAGTCTACCAGTGTCAGTATTCTGATGAGGAAAGTGGTCCTAAGGGTAGATACATCTAATGACTATAGGAGAATTGATAGTAGAAGAGAATTCTTCGATGTTTTATTTAAAGTTTTGCTCAATAATTCAATAAAGAGATCCATTATAAAGCAGGAAAGAGTAAGAACATGCCACAAGTACTATCCAGTAATGAATAAAAATCAAACCTACACCAGGATAGCAAGGATAGCCGTAATTTAGGCAGCATATAATTCACTGCTTAACCCTACCAAATTAAGTTAACCGGGGTATAAACCAGGATGGATCTAAACAGTGACCCTACTGTAACTGTGAGAGTGAATAGATGAAAAGTGCACAGCAGCTCCAATATTTTCATTAACAGACATACAATGGTCTAGCTTTTTGATCACCTATTGACGCCAGATTTTTTTTCAGGATTCCAGGTGAGGCAAATACAAAAAGGAAAAGCTAAAAGGGGTGTGTGTTTTGTTCCTTATGTCTTTCCCTCTCATCTCTGAGCAAGCACTGTCAGGTCAGAGAGGTATTCCAATGCCTATTAATGAATCAAAACTATGCTATGCACAAATTCCAAGAACAGGATTCAAAAGGATTCATCCCAAAAAGGGGATATACCTTTACTTTGTAGAAAAATACTTTGCTTTATTGCTTTGAAGTCTCAAAAAGAACA
>WEIT01027095.1:39000-55334 GCA_013389985.1 Dryoscopus gambensis
GGTTATAGCTCTAACATGAGAAAGGGCATATGGTTCCTGTCCGACTATTCTGTTTATTTCATCCTTACAGCTGTTGTGGAAGGAAACAGAAATTTTAGGTAGAACTCTCAAAACTTGAATTGGTTTCTGTACTCATACCTATTTATTCTAAAAGCCTTCATTTAAACAAATACCTTAGTGCAGTCTGCACAACCAAAAGCAACTGAGAGTCATTCACCATTTGTTTTCCCTTTCATTACATGACTATTCAGTGATCGTTCGTACAAATGCAGCAGCGCTTTGAGACATGCTATGACAGCATACAAAGTGTTAGTGCCTGATCCTGAGGACTTTGAAAAAGAAAAGATTAAAACCTTCTGTAACCGTCTCCCTGAGGGCCTGCTGAAAAAGCCACATTTAATATTATCGCCAAGGTTCACTGGGGCTCCAACCAGTGCACAATGAAACTAGGTGCTGTGCTAAGTAACAACACTTGCCTCAACTTTCTCTGCTCTGAAGTTGAGTTCCCATTCCTACCAGGAGCACAGCACGATCAGATGGGAAGCCTGGGGCTACTTAAAGAAAATATTCATTCTCGTCAGCTCTCTGACAGCTTTTAAACAAGTAGATTAAAACTGCTTCCAACTTTTGAACATTAGAAATGGTCTCAGCAGAAACAGATCTGCAAGGCACAGAAGGCTGCTGGCAGTGAGAAACAAGTTGAATCGATGAAATTTACTGCTTTGCCATCTGATGGATGATAACACATCTCTTCAGACTGTCGCAAACATACACAAATACATTTTATTCTAGCAAAATATTTATTTCATCACATCTGGAAAGATTATAGCATTGTTCCTTTTCCTTAGCAGCAAATAAAAGCAGCAGCCTGGTAGTACAGGCAGAGTAGATTCATTCCTGGAGTACGAGCTTATGGAGTCCTCCATAAGCAATTTCATCCAAATCTATGCTTTCAGTTTTTGATCACCAAACATAGCAATGTATGCAATATAGCAATGAATGCGCAGAAAGCCTAATTCAATTGCTTTGGCAAACAACATATCTCTTCTTCTCTGTGCCTGGGTTGTAACCTCAGGCCCACTGCTAGACCCACAGGACATGCATGTCTCCCAAAACGGAGCTGCACACCCCGCATGGGCTCAGCCAACACTGTTGCTTTTCGATCCATATGCTATGTTTATCTACAGTAAAGCCTGCTTGCTATTGCTCCCAACTCCATGCTCCAGGGGCATTTGGAAACATGGAAGGGCCTCCCAGCTTGGTGTACAATCAAGTTTTAGGACAGAATGCTCTTACGAATTGAGTGTGCCCATCAAGATTCTGGGTGCATTTGTCATCAGCACACATAGCAACCAAACACATCCTTTGAAAACACATCTGTGCCCAGACTGGAGTATTAATAACCAGGAGGAATAACTGTGCTTCACATTTCTATTAGCAATGTATTCAATGTATTAACTTGCTGTAAATATTAACTTTGCTGTAGTTTAGACAGCTAAATTCAAATTAATGGAAAGCTTATGGGAACATAAAGAGACTATGCTCTTAATGATCTTCTTAATACTATCTTTCAGCATACCAGTGGGAATTACGGAGAGATGCATTGTGAGATATTATTTCTAGTGTCATTAGAGCCTTAAGACACACAGATAAAAGTATAAGATGACATAAGTATGCATAAGGAGGATTTTAGCGACTCTTAATAACTTCTTAAGCATAAAAGTGTTTCTAATACAATTGTTTCCAGCTGTAATTTAAATTTAATTTTTAACAGGAATAAAAGTAATGAACCAGTTTTATTAGGATTTCTTATTAGAATACCTCAGTTCTGCAAATTAGCAGAAGATAATATTTCAGTATCATACACTGCCATGGTAGAAGATGAATGGCTAGAAGACAAACACCAATGATTCTTTGTTCAGCCATGTTTTGTGAGAGAAATCAAGCACCTGTTCTAATATAGCCTACTTAAAAGCATTGAGAGTAAAGAAAGAAGAAAATTCCCATTTATAAATTAGTAGGGGAAAAGCAGCTTAGAAACTTTATATGGTAAGACAAAATAAGTATCCTAGCTATAAGGGAGACCATTTTGTTTTTGCAAAAAAGACAATTTTTCTAGACAAGAGTGGGACAGATCTTCTCTAAGTAAATTAAATGCTTCCTTTTAAAGTTACTTCTAAATTAAACCAGAACAATCTAGCAAAGTTCCACCTGATAATGTGCAAAGTCAGAACAGTAGCCCCTGAGATTACCTAGATTTCCTAAATTTAGACCTGTCCCATGCAAGAGTTTTGTGACAAGGTTCAGTCCTTACACCACAAAAGTAGGATGAAAGATATGCTCTGTGTCATCAGCAATAAACTCTACAGCTACGAAAAGGCCTCAGGTAACCAACAGACTTCCTCATAATGCCATTATAGGTATAATCCATTATCTTAGAAGAGAAAATCTTCCATCATTTTCGTCTCTTTTTGAGAGTTGAAGCTAGTTAGAACTATGCAAATAAAATAACCCAAGCTCCCTTGCTTGCACTGACCAGTGGGGTATATGGGGAATAGACCAACAGACCTTTTAGGTCATGAATTCCAGGTTCAGTTAGGTCTATGAAGCAAACAAGTCGAAAGTTCCCAGTTGGAATGACCAGTCTGTCAGCTATGCTTCCTGTATCTCTTCTGGAAAGCAGAGTTTCAAAAGCCTCCTTCTCAGGCAAATAGAAAGAAATCCATAAGCTCTCATTCCACATACCTGGGTGGGGACAGAGAGGACACTGTTTATGAATGTCAAGAAACAATCAAAAAGAGAACTGTCTCAGAAACATGAATACCAAAGCTATGTAGCACACACTGCCCTGCCATAGGCATGCACGGACCTTGCTACATCTTTTTTTTTCAGAAAGGAAAAAAGCTTAATATTGTTTGCGGGGCAAGTCATCAAAGGTATCAACCTCTTTCCAAGAAACCACTAAACTTTTCCCTTTGTTCAGTCTAATCTCTATGTGCAAACAACAACTTTCCACACCAGTGCTGCCATACAAATCCTGCTGGACTGTGCAAACTGGAGCCTCAGTCAGGATTTAAGTGCAAGCATCACAAAAAAAACGTGAGCCTCCTTCCAGGTACCCACCAAGGCCTTGCTGCAACACTTCTCACAGGGGAGCACGGACCTCTCAACTCTCACAGCCCCTACCACACACCACTGTAGATCAAGTAGGTCTGCCCCTCTCATGACACAGTTCTCTGCAGAGCTCCCATTTGATCCTAGCCTTTCCTTACTCAAAGCACAAACCATAAAATTCCTGCTCTCACTTTGGTGCCTCCAGCTCCTCGTTTTCTCTCTCAGTTCACATGGATTGTGATTTTCTTGCGGCCAAGCGCTATCACTAACTCCACTACTTGAGTTTTCTTCTATCATAGATCTTTCCTGCCCACCTCCTCATCTGCCTCCACAGATTCCTCACACNAGACATTAAGGAGCTTTTGGGTTACATTTTACTTGGAAGAAGGCAGGAAACAGACTGCTTTCTGCCGTTACAAAGATTTGCAGTGGTTTCAGAAAAACAGTTTGTTTTGCTTAGAGATGGACCCTTATGCTTTAAAAACCTACAGGAATAAAATAATATAGACCTGCTCATTCCAGAAGAATAAATAGTTTTGGTTGTTCAGCTGAGATCAAAGAGACTATTCAAACTGATTTTGACCTCTGTCCCTTAGATTTCAAGTGAGTGTCCCACTTGTTTGGGTATGCTTACACACATGATGTACTCACTTTTGACTAGGAATGCCATTTACACTGGAGAAGTTTCCAGTGAACAGGTATGTTCCTGCGGAAACTGCTGAGTTACCATACTAGCCCTTCCTATAAACAAACAAAACCACTTCCCTCCCCAACTAAACATGGAGATTTTTGCCTTAAATGCTGCAACACTGAACACAAAGTACTCTTGCCACCACATGTACAAGTTCAGGAACAGCAGTGAGGAGCTGCTCCACAACCCAGCATGGAAGTACACAATTGAATGGCCCGATTCTTAATTTTTGCATGTAAAGACAGTAATCTCTACAGCCTGGTGATTAGATCTGCACAAGAGAGGACACATGGATTTCAGTCCTTCTTTTGGCAATTATCCTACGTCAACTGTTTGGAAGAACCAAGATCCCTCATCTTCCCTTTTCTTTGGGAGTCCTCTCACCAGCAAGTGACACACTCACTCTTCCTTCACTATGCTATCCAAAGCATACTTAATCATTTCATGCAAAACTTCAGTAAAGGGAATTCAATAAGCAGAATACTTGAACATTTTATAGCCTGTCATTAGGACATTGCACTTGGAATTCCTGAAGGCAGTAAATTAAATGGACTTTGTGCATCTACTGCCTGCATTAATGCTCTAATCATTAAGCCCTTAGATAAACAAGGAGAGGGTACAGGCCACTCTTGCCTTTTTACTAGTCTAATAAATAAAGCTTCTCTATGTCAACTTCATTTTAAACACAAACAAAAAATACGTGCAGCAAGTCAACCCAGCAAGCAGCAAAACATTTTCTCTACCCTTTCTGTACCTGACCCTTCAGACCACTGTGTAGGAATGTGCCTGTGTCACATAGGGTCACCTGGATACCCACACCCACTGAACATTCATCCTTTCCAGAGACACTTGTCTTTAGATCACTCACTTCTCTTTCTAGAGTGGTAACAAAATTACATGGTTAAGTATAAATCAGACACCCATAGATTGGTTTATTAAGTATTCTGGCTGTTCTCCCAGGTCTACAGAATACCCCTTGCTCCATATTTCCTCTCCAAAAAACGCCACTGTTCCTGAGCTACTGTGTTTTGCATGGACCCTGTGCTCATTAAGCCCAGAATGGTGACAGGATTAATTTCCAGTTTTGAAGGAGTTACCCCATTGTTGAACCTCATTGGGACCTACACAGATGAGAGAGCTCTCCAGCACCACCAAGTCTGAGACACCTTTGGGCGTGGCACATGGTCTGTGGGAACTTTATTATGAGAGAAGCAGCGTTTGAGGGTTACCGATCCTTCAGTGCAAAATTTTCAGTTGAGTGCAAGTTTTAACGTCACATACATAAATATCACTTAAATCCATTGGTAGATCTAATCTTTAGGCCTTTAACAAAACCCCTAAAACTTAACCTCAGCATGTATATTTCTCTTTTTGCTTCTCTTTTGCTTTTTGTTTCTCTTTCCCATCTCACCTGGGAATTAAAAGAGCCAACCAGATTACAACAGGGCTGCAAACCACAGTTTGGAAATAAAAAAGACAGAAGATTAATTTGCTTAATATCTACCCCACTTGAACGAACCTCACATTTGTTCAGCACTTATCCTTAAAGCACACTTGACAAAGGGGCAACACGATGCTGAAATGCTCAAAGGCAAAATTGTTCTGAGATAATAGGTCTATGCTCATTCCCAGAGTCTGCCACTCATTGTGTGCCCAGTACAAACTCCCTTTCTGTGCCAAAGGACAGAAGGGCTCTGGGGGTTTACTGGTCGTGACTGGAAGTCTCACTCTATATCATGATATAAGCTAGTAAATCTACAATGAATCCATGCCAATGCATTACAGTGCAGGATAAAATAAAAAACAATGCAGACTATAAATTCACAGGATAGCTGCTTCCCAGACACTGAAAATACGGGCTAAATGCTAGTTTCAAATCTGTGCAGCAGGCTCCTTGACTAACACTTGGCTCTCAATAAAGAGATTACTGTAGGATTAAGCCTTACCTTGGGAGGTAGAAAAGAAACAAATCTCTAATTATCTCTACTCTTGTACTCTGGCCATGATTTCTCTTTCTCTGGGGAAAAATAAGCTGTGTATTGTCTCAAGTTTAATGTGTGTCTTCTTTCAGTTTATTTTAATATATTTTAAAGTAATAATAAGATAACTTGTAACTTTTCTCTTCCAGTTTTTACATGTACTTTCTAATAGGAATATTTTTTGTGATTGTTCTTGCAGCATATACACATGTTCATGCTAAAAAGCCCTTTTATAAATATTTTACTCTGTAACCTGAAATTCCCCATGGTATGGCCTAAACCACTTGAACCATTGCGGGAGAAGGAATTCTGGATTTGCAATCAAACAGTTTACATTTCGTTACTATTTAACTAAACTATTGACAAATATTTGCAAGGCAAACTGTCTCTGTTAATGACTAAAGACCATCAAGAACAGAAATAACCTTCCTCCTTTAGAGCGGAATGCCATCCAAGAGGCAAAACTTACTATCTTGTTCTTCCTCCTAGGGGCGAAGTTAAAGCTGGAATAACTGAGGAAAAACACCACAGAAGTCTCGATCTAGAAAAATAAAATCATGGCTCTGTTGAGTGAACAGAAGAGGAAACTGAAGGACCCACTTTCTAATAATGTGAGAGAAAACTCAGTATGTGGCTATGAAGGAGAAAATGAGAAGTTAATGCCAGGCTGGAATTGCAGTTTAAAATAACATTGGAAAAACATATGAGATAGTGCTTTTGGTTGATTTGGTGAAGGGGACAGAGAAATGCAGAGAAAAAAATACAGAGAAATGAGGAACACTAACAAGACATCACAGGGAGGTACAGGAAGATGGTAAAGAAAAAGCACCAAGAAGATGTGAGAGAGAAACATGCAGTGTTGCATGAGACAGACAACCAGATGCTGCCCATGAAGAAGAAATCAGAATCACAGGAAAACTCACTAAGCTACACTAAAGAAACACAAGGTAGAAAAGGAAAAAACCAACATGAAAAATAAAGAAAACCCTAAGTTATCTGTCATTTTCTCATTTGTACTAAACCTAATCTAAATTACACAGAATGTTGTTTGATTTAGAGGAAGTCTGGAAGGTTCTACAAAATCTTCTGGGCTTTTTTTCCCCTGGAAAACAAAGTGTCGAAATCACAATTTTCCTGAAATGTTTCTATTCTGTTAGGAAAAGTAGAACAAAATCTGTTACGCTGTGTTAAACTGAATTGATGTATAGTTTGCCTATCACCCCCCTTATTTGGGGTTAATCTATAAGATTCTCCTGGGTGAATTGTTGTAGGGTTTCTGGGGAATTATTGTTCAATTACCATGCTCTATTCAATGGATTAGCTTTCCCAAGGAGGATCGCAGCTTTCCATCTGTCAAAACAGTTACATTATACAGTACTTGCAGGAAAACCAGTATGTCACGGGAGACATCATCTGAACAGACACCTAGTCTTGAGATGAAAATGGGAATAGGCCACAGAACAGTTTCTTTCATAGATCTCCCCATTCCCACTTTTAGTCATTATTTCCTTCCAGTCCACAGCCGTATTATGGCTTTCTATTTCCTACTCTCACCTCCTATCACACCCAAGGATATTTTTTCTAGGCTCCATGCCCTACTACACCTTTCCACATTTCTGCCACCTCTTCTCTGTTCCCTCCTTTATCTACTAGGCATTGTCTGCTAGGCAGCCCAGTATGTCTGCAATGAAAAGAAATATGCTCTCCTTGGCATTTTGGGCACATCAGCCTGTCCAGGAATCTTCATTCTCAAATGGTTGTCACTCAGACTCTCTTCATGAGCCCACAAAACAGGCCCCTTAGCTGATGCTAGTTAAAGGGTCAATGGAATATGTGAGTAAAACATTAAGTCCTTGGGGTATGCTGGGACAGAGCACACATTTTTATAGGGTTAAAAAAACCCCAACATTTTTCAATTAGGCATTGAGATGTATATGTCCAGGAGTGTAACATGTATGTATATCTGACAGGTGTGTTGATGATAAGAAATGCTTTCAGCTTCTGCTGGTTTTTGGCTTGACCCTAGGACTTGCTACAGAAGTAAACAGATTTCCAAAAATCTATTACAAAAAATCTATTACAGCAAGATAGTTGAATTTAAGATGTACAAAAGAATTTAAGTATTGGATCACAGATCAGTTGTAACTAGATTTCTTCTGTTTTGGCTTTTTTTTTTAAGACAGCAACTTCATGTATTTTACAAACTAAAGAAGCTTATATGCAAAATTAACTGCTATATATTGCAAATGTGTAAGTCATTTTAGCCCCTCCTTCTGGAATCAACTAACCTTACAGGAAAAACATTTCCAAAGCTTCCCTCCAAAGAATATTTGTGTCTGAATTATGAGACACCTAAAGGATGAACTAGTCAAATGTTCTACAAATCCTGAGCAAATCAGCTTTGTGTTGGAGAGTTGTCTTCCACCCTCATGAAGGAATTTCAAAGGTGTGAGTTACTCAGTGTACTTGTATTTTTCAACAGAAATAACAGATGTTCTCAAGTTTCTCCAAGCTGTGACTCCAACTGTTGTGCTGAAAAAAGTCATGACCTAGCTCCTACAAACATATTAAACCAGATTTTTTTCACTTTAAATTTTATTAGCCAGTTGCTTTGCCTATTTATACCTTTAAATGTGATTATTTCAACGACAAAGGGACTCATCACACACTAATTGAAACCAATGTCAGCACTCCAACTGAGTGCCAGAGTCCTTACAAACACTGGCAAGCATACTCAATGAATTAACGTTTTTTAAAAGTCGAATCTTTGCATCAATTCTAGTGTCTCGTGGTATTCAGAATACCAAAACAAGAGGTATAGGAACCAAAGAATTTAATCAAGGATCTGTCCCTTTCTAAGTACACCTCAAAACTGGAAGATTAGACCTCCTTCTCCTTGTTTTATAAAAGAGGTATTATTAGATGACATTGTTTGAATAAAGCACATATGAACCAGTGATATAACCACGGTATAACACTCATTAACTGCTAATTCAGTACAGGACTGAACTAAATCAAGTTCATGGATAAAAGCACTTTTAAAAATACACAGCTATCATTTGCATGTCCACTACCTGCGAGCATGACACGGCATAGCACATGATATGCAGTTTCTGAATTAGGCATATGCCAACTGGTCACCTAGAGTATCTTAGGAAAATGGCAATAGGTGAGCCCTTTCCAAAACCTTTGCACCATGGGAACCCTCATGTGAGCTTCTCTCTACCCATCTCTGCATATTCACAAAACTTGCAGGATTCCAACTGGTTTTGATATTTAAAAACAATTTTCTTCTCAAACTTGGCATATAAAACTGGTAACAACAGATGAGAAAAAGGCTGAGTTACTCAACAACTTTTTTTGCCTCAGTCTTCAATGGAAACCTCTTTTCCTACACCTCCTGAGCAGATGGACAGCAGGATGGGGACTGGGGGAGCAAAGTCCCTCTGATTGTAAAGATCAAGTTCATGACCTTCTGAGGAACTGGAATGTACATAAGCCTGTGGGACCCAATGAGGTACATCCCAGAGTCCTGAGGGAACTGGCTGACATAGTTGCCAAGGCACTCTCCATGATATTTGAAAATTCATGGCAGTCAGGTGAAGTCCCAGGTGACTGGAAAAAAGGAAACAGTAGTGCCCATCTTTAGAAAAGGATAGAAAGAAGGACCCTGGGAACTTCTGATCTGTCAGCCTCACCTCTGTGTCTGGGAACGTCATGGAACAGATCATCCTAGAAGCTATGCCAAGGCACATGGAAGACAGGAATGTGATTTGAGACACCTATCTTGGACTGACCAAGGGCAAGTCTTTCCTGACCAATCTAGGGCCTTCTCTGATAGGGTGACTATATCAGTGGACAAGGGAAGCTCTGCAAATGTCATGTATCTGGACTTTTGTAAAGCCTTTTACAGGGTCCCTGACAACATCATTCCCTTTATATTAGAGAGAGAGGGATTTGATGGGTGGATTAGGAATGAGTTGGATGGCCGCATCCAGAGGGTAGTGGTCAATGACTCAGAGTCCTGATGGAGATCAGTGACAAATGTTGTCCCTCAGGGGTCCATGCTGGGACCAGTGCTATTTAATATCTTCATTAATGACATAAATGAAGGGATCGAGTGCACCCTCAGAAAATTTGCAGATGACATCAAGATGAAGGGTGGTGTTGACACACCTGAAGGATGGGATGCCATCCAGAGGGACCTGGACAAGCTCCAGAAGTGGGCCTGCAGGAATCTCATAAGGTTTACAAGACCAAGTGCAAGGTGCTGCACGTGGACTGGGGCAAACTCTGGTAGCAAAACAGGCTGGGGTATGAGGGGATTGAGAGCAGCTCTGTCAAGAAGGACTTGGGGATGCTGATGGATAAGAAGCTGGATATGAGCTGGCAATGTGCACTCACAGCCCAGAAAGCCAAACGTGTCCTAGGCTGCATCAAAAGCAGCATGGCCAGCAGGGCGAGGGAGGTGATTCTGCCTCTCTGCTCTGGTGAGATGCCAAGACCCCACCTGGAATGCTGCATCCAGCCCTGGGGTCCCCAGCATAGGAAGGACATAGACCTGTTGGAGTGAGTCCAGAGGAGAGACACCAAGATGATTAGTGGAATGAAGCACATCTCCTATAAGGAAAGGCTGGGAGAATTGAGATTGTTCAGCCTGGAGGAGAAGGCTCTGGGGACACCAATTTGCAGCCTTCCAGTACCTGAAGGGGGCCCACAAGAAAGCCGGAGACCTTTTACATGGGCAGGTAATGACAGGACAAGGGGGAATGGCTTTAAACTGAGAGAGAGGAGGTTTAGATTAGTTATTAGGGAAAAATTCTTTACTGGGAGGGTAATGAGACACTGGCAGAGGTTGCCCTGAGCAGTTGTGGATGCCTTATCCCTGGAAGTGTTCAAGGTCAGGCTGGATGAGGCTTGGAGCAACCTGGTCTAGTGGAAGGTGTCCCTGCCCATGACAGGGAGGTTGGAAATAGATTATCTTTAAGGTCTCTGGCAACCCAGACCATTCTAGGATTCTATGATAAATTGGTCCATATATTCAGAACTTGTTATGGACAGGTTGATAGACAAGGAGCATGAAACCAGGTAAAATAGTAGTATTGCACAAAATTGATGCAGGCCGCTCTGCGTACATTAAAACTAATACAGACTGACAGACCCTAGAAAGTAATTACCATGGTGAAATCATTAACTAGTACTGTGTTAACTCTGGGGAGCTCTGCAAACAAAGATTCTCTTTTAGTTTGTCAGAGACACAAGAGAATAGTATCTTTTTGTTCAGGATTTATGGGCTGAAATACTAAAAGAGTTTGTTATCCAAGTCAGACAAGCCTATAACAGTAAAGCCTTCACTTACAAGCTCTGTTGATAACACTAGTCACTTGTTACAGACATATTCCTAATCCCAAGAAACTTTCCTAAACACAATTCAGGTTGCACTTTGTTACTTTAGGAGATAACAGATGATTACAAGCCACTAAAAAGTGTATTTAATTTTGTCTCTCTCATAACAAATTGCACCATTTTTAGTTTAATAAAGTTAAATACACAATGCCTGTCTTCTTCCAGTATTGTCTCAATCAAAATATACTTTTGAAGAAAATAAAAGGTTTTGATTGCTGCCAATTGAACAGATCTTATAAAAAATAATTCCTCTAGTGCTTTGTTTCCTACACTCACCAACCAAATATGCAGGGCTCCAGTTCTTTACACTCATGACTAAAAAGACAATGACACGTAGCCTTTGAGACTTTTTCAGATAAAGAAGGAGAGAGCCTTCCTCACCTGTAGTCAGAGATTTTGTCTGTGTGTGATTTACTCATACAACGTGTATGTTATTTGAATGACTTAAGTCAAAGGCCTTTTCACCGTGTACCTGGTAGAATCAACACTTAATATCCAGAAGAATAACAGGGTTTGCAGCTTAGGAATCAAGTCTTCCCGAACACTAGAGTCAGCTATCTAGCAGTGATTACCGGGTGTATACTCCACCTTTTAAAAGCATAAATACTCTGAAACTTCATGGCCTGTCACCTTAATTAGCCAAACCACTAGACCAGTAAAGAGACATTTTATTATCAGTGCTATTCGTTTCTGAGTGCTAGGAAAAAAAAAAAAAGGTTTTGTCTTTCATTGCCTGCATGGAGAAATTACTAAGAAATCTGTTGAGAATTGTGCTGAGGATTGTACTGAAATCGCTGAGATTAAACTTTGCGTAACTTAGTATCAGTGAACGGCATCAGGGACTCATCAAGACCACAGAGGAATTGAAGCTCTCTCTTCTCACCCTGAATGCGTTCACACTACTGAGGGTTCAGTCTTACTGGGGGCTTAGAGAGTAGTTTTCACCCTTTCACTATTCAATCCATAGATTCTCTTGTGATTAGTCCAACAGCATGAAAATGATAGCTGGATATTTTTAAAGGTGTGTTTATCCACTGTGCACTGGATTGAGTCATGCCCTGCACTGGGCTTAGCAGTTCATGAGCTTTGTTCCATGGCTGCATCACTGATTCATTCTATTAGGAACCTGATAATACTTACTTTATAAAACAGAGAAGATGTGACTACCTTAGAGTTTTGAGGTGTAACTAGAAAAGGACAGATCCTTGACAAACTGCTTTGGTTCCTGTGCCCATTATTTGGTATTCTGAATGCTTCAAGATGTTAGACATTATGCAAAGACTGGACATTTTTAAATCAGGGGCATTATAAGGTAATAAAGTAAAAACACAGAAAGGAGGCAGGCATATTGCAGGGTGCTGTGACACGGCAAACAACCATAGAGAAAAGAGGTTTAATTTTTTTGCTTCCCATACATCTCTTCTATGTAGGCTGCCACACAGAATAAAACAAATGCCCTACATAAACTAGTGTATTGTGTCAACAGAGTCATCTTTATCAAATGTACTTGTAATCTTGCCAGAGAACAGTATCGAAGTTATTTGACAAGACTCATTTTTCCTCAATAAAACAGACACTTTGTGGTCATGAATGAAAATGTGATTTTCTAGCTGTTAAATATTGAAAGCATGTAGATCTCAGTTCTCTAGCTTTCTGTCCACCTCTCAGTGGTATCTTAAGTCTCTAAGAATCTTAAATTGCATACCCTGGCTATTAGTCTAAATTCTGCTCCAGTCTTAACCCTTTTAATTTTTGAAAGGTATAACTTACTACAAAATATTCACTTTGCTTTACCTACAAATGAGATGATAAAATAACAAAATTTCCAAAAGGAACAGAAACGGGGAGGGGAAATGCCATTTTATATTACCTTTCCATAGAACAGAATTGTGCAGAACCACACGTAGCTCCATGTGGCCAGATGTTTGTCCAGTCAGCACTGTGGGTGAATTTGACTATGATCTTGGTAAGGGACCAGTAAAAACCATCACCATGCCCCCATCACACCATGCTAAGCATGGTTCTTACTGAGTGAATCAAGAAGAGTGACTACAGCCCCTCTGGGTGCATTCTGGTAATTCTACTAAGCCAGTAACAGCCATCTCTCAGAAAAAGCACAGTTCCAGTCCCCCTCTTTCTCTCTTAGTCCCTGTCGCAAATTTATTCCTGGAATCCACAAATTTAAGCAACTTTGGTATGGCAAATTAAACAGCATATGTTGGAACTACTTCCTGGAAGTATGTTACAGACTCAGAAATAAGAAAAATAATTTGGTTTACTGTGTTTTTATTATTAATACTGCTCTTAAAATTACACCTAAACTCACCCTTACTGTAGTTTGCACTGTACAGACACAAAAATAACGAACAGTTTTGCCTCTGAAGTGCCTTATAGAGAGATAAGCAGGAAGAAGAGGTGATAACTGGCTCATATGAAAAAGCATCTCTAGCAAAACAGTTATGTAGTATGCTCATACTCTTACAAACCTCGAGAGAGAAATTCAATGCTTGAAAAAGGAGAGAAAGAAGGCCTTAGGGGCATTACACAGATTTTGTGCCATGCATAATCAGCAGCATGGGTGAAAGCATGAAAGTGAATGTACAAGATTGCCTTAAAATACTGGTATCATTTGTATAATGGCAGTGAGGGATACTTCTTGGTGATGTAGATTGGACATGGCTTGAAAAGCAAGGAGAAGTCATTTGTATTTCACACAGTGAAGAAAGGGAGCCAATGGCATTGTGCAAAAAAAGAGGAGTGACAGGACTGGGACAATAAGCCAAGAAAATGACCTTTGCAATTGGATTGAAAGACAATGAAAGCATTGTTAAGTGCATGTATGTTATGCATGTAGCTCCAGCAGCTGGTTTTCTGCGGGAGTAGGGAGACCATGGGAACTGAGAAGGTAAGCCAAGCATACCTGAAAAAGATAAAAAGCAGTAACAGGATAGACATCAACTGTTGAAAACAAAGCACAGCCCACAGATTAACAACTGGAACAGCTGGTTTGGATGAGAAAAGAAACAGCGCAAGTGTGTCTACCATTAAGTGAACAGTAATTAAAGGTTAGAAATATTTGTAAGAAATTCATACAAATCTGAGACTACAATCTGGAAAGCAGCAGTAATGAAGACTATCTCCAAAACAGTATCAGTCCTAGGACACTTAAGCACGTACTGAATTTCAGGTAACCTCAATAGTTCTTGGTGTCTGCTTTCTTAAAACAGAGGTGAATCCCAATTAAGTTTAAAAGAATTACATTATATTTACTGTCTTTCTCCCAGTGTCTCTACAGTTTTCCCACTGGGACTTAAAAACTGTGAGCAAGCAGAGATGAAGGGCGAATCTTAAGAAAAGCCCTGTCTTCTGCCAGAACTCTTGAGCACTGATTTGGGGATACAAAGAAGATGTGGATTTGGATTAACAGGCTACCCATTGATTCTCCCAGCATACTGAATCCCCCTGGATTGTAAAGGCCTGGATATAGTATAAAGAGTAAAGGAGTTCCTGCTTTGTCCAAGAAAAGAACCTTTATTTTCTCATTCTGTCCAGGTGGTATTCTGCCATGGAAAAGGGATTTGCTGTAAGCCTTTAAGTGTTGTACACTGACCAAACTTTTCTACTAAATGTTCCATGTGGACAAATCAGACTACAGCATACATTTACGAAGACTCAGGAGACCTACAGGAGTACTTTCATGCAGAGATAGCAACAAATACTGTGACAGCTAGCAAAATTCAGCTGTGAGCTGCTAATTATTGTGTGCTCCAAATGTCTTTCACAGACTAAAACCCTCTGCAGTTGGAGCTCTGCAGTCTCTGAAAAGCTTATCTGGAATTTATCCTCTGGAGGCTGTGGGGGGAAAGGGAGTGATCCTTCCCTGACTAATTAGGTAGCTTTATCTGCCTTCTCAGATGGAAGATGAAATGCCAGTTTTGAGAGGTTTTATATTTTTGGCTTTTTTTTTTTTTCTTTTTCATATTTAAAAAAAATAGTTACTTGGTTTTGCATCTATCAAAAAAAAAGCTTTTTGACATATAGGGCTCTAAGAAATGATCCGCCATTATTTTCCCAGGAGGAGGAAAAGTTGCCTGTGGGATAATGAATGCCTCTTTCTGTGCTTGCATACAGCCTGGCAGTTTGAGCCCAAGCTGTATCCAGCCTGGGAAGAAATTATACCACCCCAAGGCTGCCTTACTGTGGGGAGATGTGCCACCTTTCTAGCATGGCCTGTAAGGAATCAAAGACAGGATTACCCTGTGATACTAGTTCACAGCACTAGTAAGAAGAAATAGTCCAGTAAGTCTTTAATATTCTACATACTATACCTTATTAGGGCTTTCCTCCTTTCCTTTTTTAGGACTACAATCAATTTGTGTTTCATTCTGAACTACAAGTCTGTGAACTTCTAAATACACAGCCATCAGGTCTTGCAATCAGACAGCTCTTTATGGCACTCCGTCTGGGTTGTCTGGCAGGCTTTCACATGACACTGTCTTCTCAGCATAGTAATGTTTCATCTGGTCTTTGGTGGAACACAGTTACTTGTAATATCTTTGCTACCTGCTATTTGCATTTACTGATCAACATTTCTTACCTAAATAATAGCACAGCTCTACATTTGGCCTTCATTTCTTGCCAACAGATTCCCTTTTACTAAGTTATGGGATTGTTACATTGTTTTAATTCTCTCTATACTGTTTTCAAATGTAATGTTTTTCTTCAGGAAAGGGGGTTTGCTTCCACAATCTTGTCTAGGTTAAAGCTCATAATTATTAAACCACAGTTCTGCATTTAAATATGAGGACAAGAAAAGAAGTACCCTTCTACAAACTCATCAGGAGCTTTTATCTTGGACATATTTTATTGTTTTACTGTATTCATCAAATAGAAAACCACAAACTTGGGCTCATGGTATCAGCAGTCAAGTCTCTAGCTTATAAATGGAATTAGTAAGATTGTAGCCATAAGTTTAATATTTTGCTTGTGTTGTTGCCAGCTCCCTGATCTCCCTGCACTCACTGTAGAAACAAACCTCTGGTGCTGGCCCAGAATAAGAATGTATTTGATTTTTGCCCCAGTGTTAGGCTTTGAGTTCCTGTCTGCAGTAATTAATTATAAACCACTGCTCCCAGAACTTCCTC